>JBCEWC010012924.1:0-15485 GCA_038996855.1 Solanum aculeatissimum | reverse complement strand
GGGGTCCAACAGGCGGGTTCTCTTTTTTTTTTTTTTTTTTTTTTTTTTTTTTAGGGAAATGGCCAACGTCAAGAGGTTCCCAGCCTCTTAACCGGCCAGGAGTTGAGCAGCACCCCCAAGCTATACCATAAATAACCATCAAAGTACAAATTTGAGGGGTCAAGGTACTACACTCACGTGTTTCCCTTAGACCCATATACAAAGATGGTCCATATTCCTAGTCAACTAAAACTTACACAAGAAAAGCCTAAAACTAGGAAAGCCATAAACAAGGGAGACTTTCCCCTTACAAAAATATACCTACACTAAGTCTTCAAAATAGCTATAATAGAAATTATATCCAAGATGAACACTTGTAGGCTGACAGATCTTCACGGAGGCTCTTTGATACGTTTTGTTTTTCTACGTCTGAAGGATGCCATCCCAAACTTGTCCATTCTCCAATAAGCTCTTGCATCTCTAGGCAATTCTTGAATTGATGTATACACTTGCGGCACAGCCAAAGAATGTCCAGATTTTGCTAAGTCATCCGCGACCATATTTGCTTCCCGATATATGTGCCTGCACGAAAAATACATAAAAGAGGGAATAATACAATGAATTTTATGAATTACCTGATGTGTGTTTCCTGATGACTCAGCCTGACCACGAATCCAATGAATTGCCAATTGAGATTCCATTTCAAGCACAACAAACCGTAGTCCCAACTGCCTACACCATTCAAGCCCAAAATGTGCAGCATGAACTTCTGCATAGTTATTTGTCCCAATGCCTACGTGATAAGAATAAGCAAAAACCATGTCTCCCTTGCTGTCCCTGCAGATTCCACCAGCACCAAGACTGCCCGATGGGCCACAACTCCCATCTGTGCACAGCTTCACCAAACCAGGGGAAGGGGGACTCCAAAGCACCTTACAAATTTTGTAGTCATGAACACAAGCTGATACCATGCTAACTAACTCATTCCAGCTGCAAGGCCACTGCATGTAGGGATAGGCAGAATGAAGGATGAACCATAAATCTTTGTAAATAGAAAATTTGATCCTAGTCACATTAGAAGACTTTCCCCCATACTTGACAGCACATCTATTTTTCCACAGGTTCCAGCAAACTAAAATAGGGACAGCAAGGGTAGATAAATTATATGCCTCATTGCTTCTCTTAACAGTCCACCAACTCTGCAATCTATGAATAAGTGAGGCCTGATTATCAGCGATGCCAAAGCCAGCAGAAACTGCTTTCCAGATGTGCTTTGCACAATTGCCAGAAACAAAAATATGGTCTATGTCATCTTGCCCCTGCTGTAAGCAACAAAAACACCCCACAGGTTGCTTCCCAAATCTAATAAGGCTCTCATTAGTCATGATCTTTCCTCTTAGAGTCCTCCAAAGATGGAATGAACACTTAAAAGGAATGAATTTGTTCCAGTAGCTACTGTGAAAACTGTCTCTGTTCCTCTTTTTTCTAATCAGTTCCCAGGCTGAAGAGCATTTAAATTCTCCATTCCCAGTAAGAGTCCAATCAGCTTTGTCTAAGCAACTAGGATCAAACTGAAAAGAGTGTGCCAACACAAGAGGAATCAAGTGAGGAGGGACACATAAACATGCAGTGTCACTTAGAGTCTTGTTCATGGGTGTGATGCGCACCATACCTATGAGCGAGAGGCTATGATGAAGTTTTAGGAATTTTCTCACTTCGTTATCCCTTATGTCATGCTGTGAGTTGTTATGAAAGATTTCCTGAAATAGGGTATTCTTGTTGCTCTTTTAGAAGATGCCTCCCAGAAGAGCTCCCCTTCCCAGACAGGCTCCTGTCCTTGAGGAACAAGCCCCTCGTGAGCCTGTGGAGGAGACAGTGACCCACGCTGAATTTCAGAATGTGGTGTCCATGTTGGCCCAAGTGGTGGCTAATCAAGCCCGGCCAAAAAATCCCATGAATGGTGGCACTCCAACCACTAGGGTGAGGGATTTTACCCGGATGAACCCTCCAGAATTCTTTGGTTTGAAGAGTGATGAGGATGCCCAAGAGTTCATTGATGAGCTCACAAAGGTGTTGACTATTATGGGTGTCAATTCTGAGGAAAAACCTGAGTTGGCTGCGTATCAGTTGAAGGATATGGCTTAAGTACGGTATAATCAATGGTTGGTGTAAAGAATGGTAGATGTTAAGGTTAGTTAGGAGGAACTCAAGATGGTCTTTCTAGACCATTTCATCCCTCTTGAACTTCGAGAAGCCAAGATAACTGAATTTATTAACCTCAAGCAAGGTAGCATGATCATGAGGGACTATTCTCTCAAATTTACTAAGCTTTCAAAGTATGTTCCTATGCTGGTAGTTGATCCCCGTGCAAGAATGCACAAGTTCATTTAGGGTGTTTCTGATTTGGAAGTGAAAGAATGTCGTACCGCTATGCTCATTAAGAATATGGATATCTCTCGGGTCATGAACTATGCTGAACAAATTGAGGGTGAAAAGCTCAAGGAGCGAAGGGTGAACGACTCTAAGAGAGCTTGGTATGATAGTGGGTTCTCCAACTCTAAGGGTGGTGGCGGAATTGGTCGATTCCAATAGGGCTAAGGTTTGAATGTGAGGTTTGCTAACCCAGGGGTGCCTCCTCCTAAGTTACAAGTTGGGGGTGGTCCATGAATTCCCCGTTGTGACCAGTGTGGGAAGAACCATGTGGGTGATTATAGGACTAGACAAGTTAAATTTCAAGTTCCTAATGAACCCATTTTGGAATGGAAGGGTAGTGATTCCGTGGTTAGGGGTCAGTTTATTTCCTACCTCAAAGCCCAAAGGATGATAGGAAAGGGATGTATCTATCATATTTTAAGGGTTAGAGACGTGGAGGGAGAGTCACCGATGCTTGAATCGGTTCTGGTGGTTAATGAGTTTCTCGATGTGTTTCCCGAGGACTTGACTGGTATTCCCCCTGATAGAGAAGTAGATTTTGGCATAGATCTCCTTCTGGATACTCAACCTATTTTCATTCCTCCTTACTGTATGGCTCCAGCCAAACTAAAGGAGTTGAAAGATCAGTTGAAGGACTTGTTGGAGAAAGGTTACATTAGCTGGAGTATTTCACCTTGGGGTGCTCCCGTATTATTTGTAAGGAAGAAGGATGGTTCACTTCAAATGTGTATTGATTATTAACAGTTGAATAAGGTGACCGTCAAGAATAGGTACCCATTACCCAGAATTGATGACTTGTTTGATCAACTCCAAGGGGCTACTCATTTCTCTAAGATAGACCTCCGTTCGGGTTACCATCAGTTGAAAGTAAGGGAGTGTGACATTCCTAAGACGGCTTTTAGAACTTGTTATGGGCACTTTGAGTTTATGGTGATGTTGTTTGGTTTGACCAATGCTTCGGTGGTGTTTATAGATCTTATGAATCGGGTGTTCAAACTGTTCCTTGATAATTTCATGATGGTCTTCATCGATGATATCCTAATTTACTCCCGGAATGAATAAGAGCATATGGGTCACTTGAGGTTGGTGCTTCAAACTTTGAGGGAAAAGTAATTATTTGTCAAGTTTATCAAGTGTGAATTTTGGTTGGGAGAAGTTACATTCCTTAGTCATGTGGTGTCCGGTGATGGCATTAAAGTTGATCCTAAGAAAATCGAAGCGGTGAAAGATTGGCCTAGACCGTTGACTCCTTCGGATATTTGAAGTTTCCTTGGATTGGCCGGTTATTATCAGAGATTTGTTGAGGAATTTTCTTCCATTGCGTCCACGTTGACTAAATTGACCTAGAAGAAGGCTAAGTTTGTGTGGTCAAGTGAGTGTGAGAAGAGTTTTCAAACCTTGAATAATCGACTCACATAGACTCTGGTTTTTACCTTGCCCAATGGATTAGATGGATTTGTGGTGTATTGTGATGCTTCACGGATCGGGTTGGGGTATGTACTTATGCAACATGGTAAGGTGATAGCTTATGCGTCTCGACAATTGAAGGTGCATGAGCAAAATTATCCGGTGGTGTTTGCTCTAAAAATTTGGAGACATTATCTATATGGGTTTCACGTGGATATTTTTAACGATCACAAGAGTTTGCAATATGTGTTCACCCAAAGGGATCTTAATTTGAGGCAAAAGAGATGGTTGGAACTTCTCAAGGATTATGATATGAGTGTCCTTTATCATCCCGGTAAGGCGAATATTATGGAAGATGCCCTTAGTAGGCTATCTATGGGAAGTATGGCGCATGTGGATGAGGGGAAGAAGGAGATAGTAAAGGATGTGCACCAGTTGGCTAGACTGGGTGTTAGGTTGGCCGACTAAGACAATTATGGTATTTTTGTTCAAGACGAATCTGAGTCTTCGGTAGTGATTGATGTTAAGGCAAAGCAAGATTTAGATTCTTCATTGGTAGAGTTAAAGAAATTAGTAGCCAAAGGAAAGGTTGAGTTTTTCTCCCAAGAGGGAGATGGTGTGCTACGGTACCAAAATTAATTGTGTGTTCCGGATGTTGATGGCCTAAAGGAGACTATCATGATTGAAGCTCATAATTCCCAATATTCTATCCATCCGTGATCCACTAAGATGCATCGATATTTGAGAGAGTTGTATTGGTGGCATGACATGAAGAAAGACATAGCCAAATTTGTGTTGGAATGACCGAATTGCCAATAAGTGAAAGTTGAACATCAAAGGCCTAGTGGTTTAGCCCAAAATATTGAGATTCCTACTTGGAAGTGGAAGGATATGAATACAGACTTCATAATTGGGTTGTCTCGTACTCGTAAACAATTTGACTCAATATGGGTTGTTGTTGACCGAATGACTAAATCGGCTCACTTCTTATCGGACAAGACTACTTATAGTACCGAGGATTATACTAAATTGTACATTCGGGAATTGGTGAGGTTGCATGGTATACCAAGGTCAATAATATCAAATCGTGGTGCTCAATTCACTTCTCATTTTTGGAGGTCGTTTCAAAAGAGACTTGGTACTAAGATCAAATTAAGCACGGCTTTTCATCCCCAAATCGATGGACAAGCTGAGAGGACAACTCAAACCTTGGAGGATATGTTAAGGGCTTGTGTGTTGGAGTTCAAGGGGAGTTGGGATGATCATCTACTGATTATTGAGTTTCCCTCTAATAATAGTTTCCATGCTAGCATTGGTATGGCTCCGTTCGAAGCTTTGTATGATAGAAGCTTTGTTGGGCCCGGACTTGGTGGTTGAGGCCATAGACAAGGTGAAGTTTATTAGGGAGAGATTGAGGATGGCTCAAAGTCTCTAAAATTCCTACTCGGATGTAGGAAGAGGGATCTCAAATTCCATATGGGCGATTGGGTTTATGTGAAGGTATCTCCTATGAAAGACATCATGCACTTTGGAAAAAAGGGCAAATTGAGCCCTTGGTATATCGAACCATATATGGATGTTGAACGGGTTGGTAATGTGGCTTATAGGTTGGATTTTCCTCCGGAGATGAGCTCTATTCATCCAGTGTTCCACGTTTCGATGTTGAGGAAATTGGTTGGTGACCCTACGACAATTTCACCCTTAGAGGGTGTGATGGTTGAAGAGAATTTGACTTATGAAGTGGTTTTGGTTAAGGTTCTTTGGAGGAACCAACAAGTGGAGAGTGCTACATAGGAAGCGGAGGCATGATGGAGCGATACCCCTATCTTTTCTAATCTACTCAAGCCTAAGGTACTAGGTTCTATCCTTTCTAATGGTCCTAATTCTTTAAATTCTTGAGTTTCATGGCATTGCATGCATACGTGAGCACAAAAATGATTTGAATGATGTTTTTACATGAGTTTTAAATGGTTTTTGAAGTGATGCATGATCCATTATAAGTTATGATGAAAATGTTTCTTGCTTGATTGACTTTCTTAAGTTATGGTCTAGCTCATTCGAGGACGAATGTTCCCAAGGGGGAGATGATGTAATGACCCAAAAAATTTTGAACTTCATACTAGTAGATCAAGGTCTGTTTGAACCTGTTATCGTTGTGTAGTGATGATCATGAATTCTATTTAAGTGGTTGTATTCAAAGGATTCGTGTTAGAAGACTTTTGTATGAAACCGTGTAGGGGGACTGACTTTGAATGGCTATATCTCTTGGTATGATATGAACTGTATAGACTATAACCTATCAAAACGAAAATCTTTGAGTTATCTTCGCAACGCAATTGGTTTTGCTCAATTTAGAGTTTGGATGTAGAGGTTATGGCCATTACAGTGAGACTACCCGTGTATGGAAGTATTCTGGGAAAAGAGAAGTAGTTTGAGGCTAAGGCAGTGCCTTATAGGAGGGACCACGGGCCGTGTGGAGGCTCACGACCCGTGATACCCCTCTGTGAAGTGATCCAGTAAGTCCCATGGATGGTGGACCAAAGCCCCAGACTAAGTGAAGCTCCATGGGCCACTTCACGGTCCATGTGATGCTTCACAGTCCGTGAGGGCTTTTGTGGGTTGGTCTAGAGAGTGGATAGACCCCAAGGCCAGGGCTCTAGACTAAGTGAGACTCCAAGGACCAGTGTACGGTCCGTATGCAGCTTCACGGACCGTGAGTCCTTTCGTGAAGTGATCCAGAAAGTCTCCCAAGATTTCAAGTCAACGCGTAGACCAAGTGATGTCACACGGTAGGATTCATGGTCCGTGAACCACTACACGGACCGTGTGGGTGCTTCCGTCAGTGACTGTTTTAGTTAATTGCTCCATATGGTTAATTGGTAATATTAATTATTCCTAGGACCGTTTTAACCTTTCCAAAGTCTCCTAAAACCCTTAAATTAAACCCTAATCCCCTTTTATTCATTCAAGCCTTCAAATTCATCTCCCAAATTCTCTCAATTTTCTCTCATCCACCTTGAAGACCAAGCTTGAAGTTGGGAGAAATTCAATTCTTCATCAAAATTTTCTCAATCTTCTTGTTAAATTCAAGGTATGTGGGTTTGATTCATGGTTTCTCTTTCAACCATGAAGACCTAAATACCTTTTCTCAATTTTAGATAAATTATGATTTTTCTTGAAATGGGTATTTTAAATTAAGAATGATTTAGTGCAATTGAAGTGTAGGTTGTTCTTATTTAATGATTTCAAGGTGAATTAAGCCCCTATTTGATCGATTACTTTGATTCAAGATGGTACAAGTATGCATGTCCCCTTACTATTTAATTTATGCATGGGTAATGTTAAATTGAGGTTTAATTATTGATTTAACTATGAATTTCTCATAGATTCTTCTTGATTTGAATTTAAATTATGAATTCAAGTACCCATGCTATTCTCATTATCAATCATGGCATTTGCATGCATGAACATGGAGTTTCATGAAGGATATGATTTGGGCTAAGTCTCAAATATGTTTATGATGATGATTTTGAACAAGTATGGGTTATGACAAGAATGTGATCACATAATGTCTATGATATAGCTCTTTGAGCAACCATGGGTGTTTACACTAATATGATATGATATGAGAAGTATGGAGCTACTCTTATGCACGAAGTTTGACATGAAAGTGTATTAGGCTTTTTAGCCCAATGAATGCATGATTATGAAATGTATTTGGCCTTTTGGCAACTATGCATGGAAGTAAAGTAAGTGACTTGGCCTTTAAGCCTAATTATGCATGATTATAAAGTCAAGTATTTTCGTTCCATTTTGAAAGCATGTATATGTATACGTATTCTTGTGGGATGACGACTTAGTACCGAGAAGGATTGGAGTAGTTAGTGGGCTATTCCCAAGGGTCACACTCCTTTCCCAAAACTATATGCCAACATAGGTCATGCTACCGAAATGGGAGGTCCGTAAGGTATGCTATAATATGATATATATGTTATGGAAATCTTTCCGACATAACCGGGTCGTAAGAAAAGTGGCCATCACACCGAAATGACTAGGTCGTAAGGTGTAGTGTAGATTACCTTTTGCAAGTAATCTTCTCTAATCCGATGGGAGGCCTCATCGGTCAAGTTCATGTTGTAGCTCACATGAGTTTGGATGTCGGTTATGGACACATCCCCTATACTATAAGCATTATGTCATTTCATGCATCATGGATTCAAGCATATTGATATACTATCCTTTCCTATATTCTCCTTCTATGTATGTGCCCTTGTCATGTAGCTTGGTTGTAGGCTCATGTTTATATGCATTGCATGCCCGCATACTTTGTGCATTATTATGTGCTAACCCATACTCTTTGTCTACATGTTCTAACCATGTAGGGACCGGAGACAATTTTCTTTCACTGTTGGACATCTAGCTAAGATTCGAAGTGTTGCTTGTGGTGAGCTCTATGTTCCAAGGGCAACATCCCATTTCATCTACCTATGTCTTTACTTATGTTTCTTTACTTTATGACTTGAGGGTGAGCCCGAATTATATCGAGGCCCCATCTTATCCTATGTAAAGGCATTTTGAACATATCAAACTCTATTGTACGTTATGCTATGTGATACTTGTAATGTTATGGCTATCTATGTTAAGTGATGGTATCTTATGTTATGTTTCTGTTTCCACTTATGCTATTCTGATATGATTGGATTGGGAATGTGCTTATGTGAAAGGTCCCTAACCCTACTTGCCCCCATAGCTTGAGTCATACTTACCCGCCCCTTAGAACGCAATTGCTATATGCTATATGATTCATGCTTATCCCATTCCCGGCAACATCCCCATAGCTTGAGTCCAAAGCCCTGGAATCCCCTAGACTTATGTGTTATTTGTATATTATACATGCTTCCGAACTGATGATGTATGTGATAATGCTATGATGGTTTGATCGAGAACTCTCGGGTTCTCCTTTGCCATGTCACATCTAGGCCCTACTCTCGGATTGTGACAACGCATTGGAGGTCATGAGTGTTAGAGTAAAGACACTCAAGGAATTCATAGTAGAGGGGAGATATGTTGCACCGGCTGGAGAAAGGGAGGCCAGGATCGAGGCTCCCAAGCCACTTGTGTTCAAAGGCGTTCGTGACGCTCAAGAGGTAGAACATATTTTGTGGAACTTTGAAAATTACTTCAAGTGCAACAATGCGCAGAGGCTAACATCATAACAAAGTCTACGGCAACAAAGTTGGGGCTGAAGTATAATCCAAGTGATGCACAACTTAGGACGATCAATGCGCCAATGACTCCTGTGTGTGGAGTTGCTTGGGGTGTCGACATAATGTTGGGCAAGTGGTATGGGAGGACCAACATTCATGTCGCATAAATAGATCTCTTTGATATCATCCTTAGGTAGGAATTTTTCCAGAAGTGCCACATGGTGATCGATTCATATCTCCAACAACTCGTGGTCATGGAGCAAGGGGGTTCCTGCATGGTGCCCTTAGTCAATATGCCTATGTCAGAGGGACAAACTCAACTGTCGACCTTATGGCTTGTGGAGGGGTTACAACATGAAAGGCCATTGTTGTGTTCCACGCCCGCTAGGAGGAAGAGCTGTCGAAGGAGAAACAAGCGAAGAAAGTAAAGCGAGAGTAAGGATGACCAACCGCAGCGGTGCTCCCCGTGCACTGAAAGAGGTAAACTCCAGCGGAGACCACAAATGGACGACATAGAGCTATGTGGCAGTCCAAAGGTAGAGATCGGGAGTTTGATAAGAGTGTGGGAGTCCCTACTACAACATTGCACCAAGGACGTCGCAACATCAGGTGGGGGAGAGTATGACGACCCGCCACTTGATCATTAATAAGAAGGAAGAATCTAGAGTCAAGAAAAAGAAACTAGAGTCTTGGAGAGATTTTTGGAAGACTTTAGAACATTGTGGATAGCACTTGAAACTCCTTAGAAGCCTGTAGAATAATATAGACAAATCTTGAGAAGTCTTAGAAAAATCTAGAAGAATGTAGTCATATCTAGGAAGAGTTAGAAAAGTCTAGAAATGTAAAGCCTTCTAGAAATAGGGACTTATGTGTAAATATTAGAGGACTTATAAAGTAATTATTATTTACATTTTGACCCCAAGGAAGTAGTATAAATAGGAGGGTCATTCATTTGTACAAACCATCCAGAAATTGAAAAGCATTTTCCAAGCAATATATACAAGCCTTCTTTCAAAAGCTCTCTTTGTCTTCTTAATCTAGCGTTCCCTTAGCGATCAAGTTGAGATAGACTTACTTGTATTTGCAAGATCGTGAAAGATTTGTGAGCAAATTAACAAGTGTCGCACGTGAGTCTTAGCGATAGTTTTAAGTCCGTGGCATATGGCTTCCTTACAACAGCAAAACTGGAAACCTATGTAGAAGCAAAATTGGAAAATAAATAAAGAAAATATGAAATACAATATAAATAAAAAAAGGAAAAGAAAAAGTTCGAAGAATTTAAAAAAGTTGAAATAATTTTTTTAAAAACATAGACATGTGTGAGTGCATGTCTGTCACTATTTAACATAAATTTGAGTGAGGTGTTTTAAGGGGGGCATGTATTCCACTTTAATATAGTCTAGGAGGGTCATAGGACCCCCGCAAAGTTGGAGTGTGTAACAGCAATTTCGATCATAGTAAGAGTGCATTTTGAACTATTTTTCCTTCTTTTTTAGTATGTTATATTTAAAAATTGCATAGTATTATAAATCACAAGAATTAACAACTAAAACTATTTTTTTAAAATATTAAAAGGTTGGTTGATTCTCAAAATTTACTTATGTGACATAAATTAGGACAGAGGGAATAACAAATATTATTTGAAAATACATAAAAAGGTAATATAAATTACAATAACTAAGCAGTTAAAATTATTGAATATGTGGACAAAAGCAAACAAGATGAGAGAAACTAGACTAAGATGATTTAGGCATGTGCAGAGAAGGTGTGTCAATGCTCCATTTAGGAGCTACGAAAGGTTGGATTTGGGGATTAACTGGAGTGATAAGGATAGACCAAAAAAATTGGAGAGAGGTGATTAATTTGGATATGGCATAACTTCATATCACCAAGGACATGATCTTAGTAGAAAGGAGTGGAGGTCGCATATTAGGGTAGAATGTTGTCTTGCCTTGTGACGATTTTTAGGCTTGTCATAGAATTAGTCATGCTATTATGGTTGTGTGGTTACTGTTGTTTTGTTATTCTGCTGCTTCAATTATTTTTGCTTGCAGAATAGACATTGTTCTTTATTTTGGTGGTTATTCCACATCTATTGTTTTCACTTTTTACTTGGAGCTAATACATTTGAGTCGAGTGTATTTTGAAATAGCCTTTTTATCTCCATAGAATAGTGATAAGATATGCATACATTCTACTCGAGGGCATGTCGTTGTTGTCGTAAGAAGTTAAAACTATATAAAAGTTTAGTTAACCCTTTTAATTTTATTTGTGGCTCATAAATTGAAAGAAATAGAGTAACATATATTGGAGCCATGACATGGACTCTTTGAATCTAATACTATTATATCTACGCTTGTATGAAAGTTAGGAAGACGTGTCAAGTGGTTATAGTAGTTGGGGGATCTCCCATTTTTCCTAAGAAATGAGAGAAACCGGACATTCTTCTTTTCTCCTTCACTCTTGTGGCTATATGTAATATTTAGAGAGAAATGGAGGAAAGTGTATTGTGGCAGTGGAGTGTCATTAGATCCATTTTTGCTATTCTTCAATGGTGGGCTTTCAATGTTGCTGTTATTATCATGAACAAATGGATCTTTCAGGTACTCTTTTGCTTCTTTCTTATAACATTGTGATTTTGGTACTATTATTTTCCTTTTTCTGCGATCTCCTACATTACATGTTTATATTTTATAGTATTTGCATAATTACCTTTTCTTTTATGCCATAATAAAAAAGAAGAAATTTGTTTAAGATTTGATGGTGAGACATGGGCTTCATCCACATAGCCACAAGGTCAAGGCTTCATTGGCGACTTTTGCAAACTGTTTGAAACACTATACAAGGCGAGGTTTGTCCTTGCAAGGCAGCCAACATCTTTGCCGAATTTTAGGCAGTTTAGCCTTGACACAAACAAGTATGCAGATTAGCACTTGGACGTTTGTTGGCAGCAAGATATGAAAGACAAGATGAATATGAAATAAAGAACAACACAAAGCAGTACTCTAATCGAGTCTAACAAACATCAAACATACATTTTTCTTGTCTCTACTTCCAGACAGTTCTTATAGTGACTAACCATCCCCAGGCGTTAGCTCTGGCCTCTTTTTCATTACCATCCTTGTCTAAAGTCTTATACCAATAGAGTCTCTTTCTCTTCCCTCCCACTATATTTGATAACAAACCACTGGAACAGTCCCTCTCTGATTTAAATTATGACGCCTCAAAAATGATCTTAATTTGCACATCACTCTACCACCATTACCTCTCTCCAAATCCCAACCCCAATTCCAAGGTTGACAACCTGAGTAAGGTATGAATCAGACTTCTGGCCTCTATGCTTGGATTACACAAATGACAGAGTAAAATGAGTAGTTATTTTAATTTATTGTCTTTCACACATAACTTTTCAGCATTTTGGGTTGATGCTTTCTACTTTTTTTGCTTTTGTAACTTCACATTCTTTTTAAATTATAACTGCAGAGATGATATTCTAGAAAGAGGATATGATTATCTTACACACAGTGCTTTCTTGCGATATAGTTTCTTATGATTGTATACTCTATTCATCTTTGTAGAAACTGGAGTTTAAATTTCCTTTGACAGTATCTTGCGTGCACTTCATATGCTCAGCTATTGGTGCATACCTGGTAATTAAAGTGCTCAAACTTAAACCACTCATCGTGGTCGAACCTATAGATAGGTGGAGAAGAATTTTTCCAATGTCATTTGTGTTTTGTATCAACATAGTCTTGGGGAATGTAAGCCTACGATACATCCCTGTCTCTTTTATGCAGACCATAAAGTCATTTACTCCTGCAACAACAGGTAAATCTTGAGTGAAGAAAGCCCTTCTGAGGCCTCTACTTAAATCACTTGTTAGTTTATTTTTGCTTCTATTAACTATGTTTGAATAGTGATTTTGCAGTGGCTAGTTTGGCGGAAGAGTTTTGACTGGAGAATCTGGACTTCTTTGATTCCCATCGTTGGAGGAATTCTTCTTACTTCTATTACTGAGCTCAGTTTCAATACTTTTGGGTTCTGCGCTGCATTGTTTGGTTGTCTTGCCACTTCTACAAAAACTATTCTAGCAGAATCTTTGCTGCATGGTTACAAATTTGACAGGTTACCCTTCCTTGTAGTTAATATGTATTTCTCTATGTTGTTAATCCGAAAAATTTGATTGAGATGTAACAAAACTTTTACAGCTATTCTTTTATCACTAACAAATCAGGTGGTCATTGGAATAATCATTTGCAATCATGCTTGTACGAAATTGATTGGTGTATAAATTTGGAGTTCATTTGGTTGACCACGCATGGAAAAATAATATCCTACATAAAATTCTGAATAATTTATATGATGTTTGGTTTGCAACGTAGTACTCTGCATTACCAATTGAAATCTCTCCATAACTAATACAATGTTTGGTTTCTTTATAACTCCAACAATTGTTGTAGTGTTTTGTTTCCAGTATTAGATCTGCAATACTAATATAATAATCTATGTATTATATTGACCCATGAGACTGTGTATTACCAATAGAAGTATTTGAATATAGTCTATAAATTCCCTTAAACAAGCAAGTCCTGCATAATCGTCTTTCTATTGTTATTAATAGTAGTTCACGTATTATTCACTTCATAAAATTTACACGTTGTTATTCACCGCATAATAATTTACACATTATTATTCACTGCATAAACAATCCTTATATACTATGATTACTGCATACGCAGACTGTAAACACTTCTTCGCGTTTCCTAAAAAGCAAATTTTGGATGCTATTTTTTCTACCTTCTTATTCTTAACTATTTCATAATTGAATTGGTTCATGAACTATTTGCAAAGAAAAGAAACCATCTTATATATTACTGCATCCACTTTGCTCTATGTTTGGACTTGGTGATCCTGAATAGTAAACTATTTGTAAATCTATAGCTTCAATCTGATTGTCGGGAAGCTTCTGATATGCATTAGATCTCTTTTTAGTTGCTGCCTGTTGGTTTATCCAAAATTCTCATGCTTTCCTCGTTATATGAATTTTATTTTTTATAGATAACATATGACTTATTAGCTTAATGTTGGTGGAGAAGAAATAGAAAACGCCATGGAGTTCATTTTTTAGTGTTCCAGTTCTCTCTTCTGCTAGTATATGTGTTGTAACTAATGTTGATTTGTCATTGTTCTCCAGTATAAACACAGTATACTACATGGCTCCCTTTGCAACTATGATACTGGCTTTGCCATCTTTACTCTTTGAAGGAGCTGGAGTTGTAGAATGGTTATACACTTTCCCTTCGGTAGTCCCATCCGTGCTGCTTATTTTTCTCTCTGGAGTGCTAGCTTTTTGCCTTAACTTCTCTATCTTCTATGTCATCCACTCCACAACTGCTGTCACTTTCAATGTTGCTGGAAACCTTAAGGTGAGTTCCTCTCTATTCTCCCACCACTCTTCAGTTGTCAGACAAGCAATCTTGTTTCATGTTTATAATACAAGATTCATGCTGCTTAATTAGTCTTTTGATTAAATTGGAAAGTGGCATTTTCCTTTGGTTCAGATCATCTTTGACATGAAACTGTTCTTGTAATAATCCGCTTTAACAGGTTGCCGTAGCAGTTACCCTTTCATGGATGATATTCCAAAATCCAATCTCAGCTATGAATGCCTTGGGCTGTGGAGTGACACTTGTTGGATGTACATTCTATGGTTATGTGAGGCACATTATATCACAACAGACTCAAGAGACTCCTCGTACACCACGAACTCCTCGTACGCCAAGGACACCTCGTACTCCAAAGAACAAGATGGAGTTTGTTCCTCTGGTACATGAGAAAGCGGAAGACTAAAAAAATGTCAAATGAGATCTCTTCGATGATACATTATTCGACCCCTCACCTCTCCCCTATCAGTGCTTAATTTATGTTTGCATTTTTGTCCCACTTCCTCATTTGATAGGTATTTACAACAGGTGAACATAATCATTTCATTGAAACCATTCTTTTCCCTCTTTCTGGTTGACTGAATGGAAAGTGTTATACTGATGAGGATTTTTTGTTTGAAATTTCAAGTGTTTTATTGGAAAAAATAGAGGGATATAAAATTTAAATGTACCAACAATAGAGAGGAGGAGGAGGAGGATCTTTGTAAAAACGAGCAAGACTAGATTGAGTTGTTGGTGTAGTTCTCAGTGTATTACTGTCAACTTCAAAAGAAAGGATATGTTGCCTTTCACTCTCTTTATCTAGAATATTCAAACTCATCCCACCACGTTCATCATTTAACATTTGTTGGTCAACAAATAAATTATGGTTCTCTACCAATCTTTCAACCTTGTAGACCCTTAAAATAGGTATAGATTCATCTTCCAAATAAGTATTTAAACTAAGTTGATCTTTTATTTTAAAAGGAGTCGTCTTCTGCTTTTCACCACAACTGTGCATGTAAGTGATGACAAT
>JBCEWC010012923.1:0-15485 GCA_038996855.1 Solanum aculeatissimum | reverse complement strand
GTCAACCATGCCTTAGCCAATTCTCCACACGAACTCTCGGAGGATTTTCTGTTACACTTCACGAACCCATAAATGGTTCGTTCAAGGTAAGACTGCCTGTTCAAGGCACCTTCCAACCTCCCTTAACCTCAAAATCATCAGCCAAGCCTTGGCCTAGCCACTTCCTCACTCCACGAGGTAGTGAATGAACTATCAAGAGTCAAACGGACCATCCAAGGTCTCGTTGACTTGGACTTGGCTCAGGGGTGGTTCCAGGCCACCCCAAGACCATTGTGACACCACACGACACCCTATACAGACCGTGCAAAGTTTCATGGTCCGTGTCCCTATCCTTGGCCATTTTTCTGAGCCTATCTCCAATGGCTTCCGAATTTCAGACAGTCTCACTGTTTGGGCCGTATCTCCCTTATCAGAAGTCCAAATTGAGTGAAACCACTTGTGTTGCAAAACTAACTCAAAGAAATTCAATTTGATATTTTGTAGCTCACATGTTTCATCCCACATCAAAAGTTATGACTGTTTGAAGTATGCTACCGAAATGGTCCCTCTAGGCCACTTACTAGCCCAATTTGCATTCGGCCACATAAACTCTATCCGTGGCCACCAAAACTCAACCATGGATTATAGTACATCATAGAATTCCAACCATAAGTAGAGTTCAAAAATTTTCGGGTTGTTACAATATAATTGAGCCATAATTAAGGTAGTAGATATACCTGCGCCAATTGTTGAGATATATCTCCTCTTGATGATGGTGTTAGGTATGGAACAAAATATCACAGTGAAAGAAGTTACATCTATGATGTGAGGTACATAAAATAGCATGAGGCCTTTCGAGAGAAAGCCTACGAGCTTGGTTGACCTGACAATATCACACTATGTTGAAAATATATATTAGACAAGCATAGATGATGGAGAGATGGTGTGAAATGGGACGACTAACTCCTTTGCCCATTTGCATGTTGGTTTACTATTCATACCTGTAGTTTGGAGGCGAACGCACTTATAAATCTTGGTGATGGATCAAGGTTATACTTAGTTTGAGGGGGAAGATTGTTGGATGTGTGTATAAAGTTCCACACTGAATATTATGAGAGAAATAAGCTACATACAATTTATATCATCAACTAAATATAATATAAATCTAAATGTCATGCTTAATCACTATTTCTTTATCAATTTTGATATTGATTAATAACATACCTCTATGATAGTATAGTAAAGATTTTGTACTGAAATTATTTAAGGAATCTGAATCTGCTATGATTGAGATTTTTCAACAGTTGCTGAGATTATTCCAGCAGTTGCTGAGAGTTTTCAACAATTGTTGAGATTATTCCAGCAGGTTTTGAGATTTTTTCAGCAGTTGTTGAATATTTTTCAGCAGTTGATACAATCACTTTTTTTTTTATCTGTTATACAATTTCTTTGAGCTTTATATCTATTTTTCTATACATCTGTTCATCTACTTTGTTGGTTAAATTAGTTAATAATTTTTGTTTTGTTTTATGTATAATAGATAAATGGCTCCAAGAAAAAAGAGCAGCAAATGATAGTATTGTTGCTATACAGTTTAGAAGGAGAAATACTAGAAGAAAATTTATAGATAAAGAAGCAGAAGAAAGTATAAGATTGAAAAAATCTACTAAAGAAGAAGTACAAAAAATAGGATAAAAAAATTCTACAGATGAAAGAGCACATGGAATAGATGATTTTTCTACAAATGTAGAAGAAAAGGATAGAGGAGTCGAGGAGGAACAAGATGGTATAACTATTTCAGAGAAGGAGACATCTCCTATTGCTGAGTCCTTTCTAATCGATCCTCCACTAGATTCCTCATTTGTGAAGACAATTACGTATGCAGCTTACAATTTGGAGTCAATGATTGATAGGTATCCAAATTTAAAAAGGGTCTTTTACTATTAAGTCGGAATTAGATAAGTTTTTTTATTTCAAAAAGATTTTGAAAGAACAAAAATTGACAAAGTTCTTTTGATCTTCTATTTTTGGAAGTTACTTGCAACTACCTGATAATATTATTACATTTCAAATGAGTGTGGTTTATCAACTTCTTCATTGTCAAATTTATAGTAATCGAAAGGAGAAAATTTGGATAAACTATAGTGGCATGCCAATTTATTTTGGCATGAAAGAGTTTGCTATCATGACTGGTCTAAATTGTCATATGAAAGAAGTATATGATGAAGAAAAGATGTCTCCTACGATAAAAAAGGAGACGACAAGAAATTTTTGATTTGATTGGAAAGAGTTGCAAAAGAAGTAAGTCGGTTAAGCATCTTCAATCTAAAGAAGTTGGTAAGAGTGTAAAAAAGTCATTGTGTTTGTTTTACTTTGTTTCTAGCATGCTTTGTGCTAAAGATGTGAACACTCTTATTCAAAAAAATAAATTTTACTCTCGACAGATAGAAAAAAAAAATTTGTTCATCCATGGGATCGTATTAGCTATGATAACACAATAAATCATCTTCTCCAATCGGTGAAGCCTGGTGAAAACACCACCAATCTTTATGGATTTCCATGGACCTTTATGGTAAGTTTTATTTTATTTTAGTCTATATTTATTTATTTTTATTATTTTTTTGATGCATTTCATATTTTGACCGCTTTGTATGATTATTTTATTTAGTGTTGGACATTTGAGGTTATTCTTTTCCTTCAAAAAAAGCTTAAGGTATTTTCAGAACAAGTGTCTATATCAAGAATTTTTCGATGGCTTTTGATGACTAATGACAAATCCATTGACATTAATGAGTTGTTTGATCCCCCTGAGGACTCAGTAAGTATTATTCTTTAACTTGATAGCTAAACATTGAATTATAGCTTCTTTTTTTTTGCAGCATAGCAATTGCTAAAATTATTTCAGCTATTGTTGAACTAATTACAGCAGTTGCTGAAATTATTTCAGCAGTTGTTGAATTAATTACAACAATTGTTAAAATAATTACAACAGTTATTTTAGCAACCGCTAAACTAATTACAACAGGTGTTGAAATAGTTTCAATAGTTGCTGAAATTATTTTCTTATATAGATCTCTAATTTGTATTATATCTCTAATTGTTTATTGTATAAATTTATTTTGTATATAGATTGTGCATCCATGGATAATTCCTACACCTAGTGAAATGGAGATGGATTTTTTCACTAAGTTTGTGCCTAAGAAATTAACTAAGGATGATAAAATTGAAAAGCTTGAGATGAATTTGAATGGTGTTGTGGCTATAAAAAGAGATATCATAGCTGCTGAGCACAATGTTGATGTAGAAGGTGGTGGAGTATCTTCTCCGAATGTTGATAGAGTTGTGATAGGTGTTGATAATGGAGGAAGAGGAGAATTTACTCCAAATGTTTATAGGGGTAATGAAGGTGTTAATTTCGAAAGAAGAGGAGGATTTGGTGATGTTAGTGATGATTTTAGAATAGAAAGACCTCCAACCGATGAGAATGTTCCCCGTGCTCAAGAAATCTCATCCATCAATGAGAAGCTTGCTCATGAGAAGATCGAATTTTTGACGGTTAGCGTAGAGTCTTTAGAAAAAACTATTGTCACTAATGAAAAGCTTGTCCATGAGAAGATAGATTTTTTGACAGCTAAGGTAGATCTTTTAGAAATAACTATTATCACCATGATGTCTAAGAAAGGGATTAGGTCATCATCAAAGATCTCTTATCCATATACTCCTGATTATGTTAGAAGCAGAAAAAGATAACTTTCAAAGGCATTATCAAGTATTCAGAAAAAGGCAAAGAAAAGGATAAATGACATTGTTATCGAAAAAGAATTAGTATCTGAAGATAATGCATGTGAAGGTAAAATTATATTCTAACAATCTTTACTAGTTAAATTAATTGTATTTTAACTTTTTACTAGTTAAATTATTTGTTTTAATCTTGCAGATGAAATAAGCTGATTGGATTCAAAGAGAAGTTGAAAGTTATGGATTTCTATTTTCAAAGAGGAGTTAATTGGATGATCTTTTAATATTGGTGTCTAATCTCTATTTTTTTGTTAGACTTTGATATGGGTTTAAGTTAGCTATGGAGTTTTTCTATTGTTTTGTGTTAAATATTGAAAGTGTGTTTTATTTTATGGAGTTTTTTATGTTGTTTTGTGCTAAATATTGAAAGTATGTTTTGTTTTATATCAATTGTTGTGATTTTTTATAGCAATTGTTATGTTTTGTTTTATAGCAATTGTTGTTCTTTTTATAGCAGTTGTTATGTTTTGTTTTATAGCAATTGTTGTACTTTTTATAGCAACTATTATGTTTTGTTTTATAGCAATTGTTGTGCTTTATATAGCAATTATTGTGCTTTGTCATAACAAGTACATAGAAGCTACTTTAATTCATTTTATAGTGGTGTTGATCTAATTCGTACATAAAATCTACATTTGATAACAATCTTATCCAATGAGATATTAATCTATATTACTATATTACTCATGCTTAAAAACTATATTACTCATGGTTAATGATAAACAAGATGGTCTTGATCTATTTTAAGAATAAAATCAAGATTGGACAATAATCTTAGTTGAATTTGCTACAACAAGTACGCTAGTTGCTGTACTTTTCATAGCAACTGCTAAAATTTGTTACAACAAGTAAGCTAGTTGTTGTACTATTCATAGCAACTGCTGAAATTTATTACAGCAAGGAAGCTAGCTGTTGTACTATTCATAGCAACTGCTGAAATTTATTACAACAAGTACGCTAGTCGTTGTACCTTTCATAGAACCTGCTGAAATTTGTTGTAGCAAGTAAGCTAGTTGTTGTACTTTTCATAGCAACTGCTGAAATTTCAGTAAGTAAATAAGCTAACTAATTGATTAATTGATCATTAATTGATTATATCAATTATTTTAGAGATAAAAAGAGTAGTATTCGTCTAATTTAAGAACAAAATCTAGATTTGATAGTAATCTTATACAATGAGATAGTAATTTGAGATATTAGACAATCAGTTCAGTAAAAATTCATATGTAATCAACTTATAATGAATACATTAATCATTAATTGATTGTACCACTCATAGTCAATGAAAAATATGGCGGTGTTCATCTAACTCGTACATAAAAATTATATTTGATAGCAATCTTATCCACTGAGACATTAATTTGATATATTAGATGATTAATTAAGCAATTTCACATGTAATCGAATTAAAATTAATATATTGATTATATTACTCATACTTAATGATAAACAAGATGGTCTTGGTCTATTTTAAGAATAAAATCAAATTTGGACAATAATCTTAGTTGAATTTGCTACAACAAGTAAGCTAGTTGTTGTACTTTTCATAGTAACTGCTGAAATTTGTTACAACAAGTAATCCAGTTATTATACTATTCATAACAATTGCTAAAATTTGTTAAAGCAAGTAAGCTAGTTGTTGTACAATTCACGGCAACTACTGAAATTTATTACAACAAGTGCTAGTTGTTGTATTTTTCATAGCAGTTGCTGAAATTTGTTACAACAAACAAATTAGTTGCTGTACTTTTCATAACAACTGCTGGAATTTGTTACAGCAAGTCAGTTGTTGAATCTTCATGAAATTTCTTGAAATTAAATTGTGGTCACATTCACAAATAAATAATAACAATAATAATAAGATCAAATATTTTTTTAAATAACAACAACAATTAGTACCCAAAAAGATAAGATTACGCGTTCACAAAATAACAACAACAATTAGTCCCAAAAAAGATAAGATCAAATGTGTTTACAAAACAATAACAATAGCATCAAATGTGCTTCTAAGAAACATTTTGCTCTGAGCATGTAGTTCTCTTGTGACCAATCCTTTTGCATATAGAATATTTATTTTTCTTCTTTGGAAATGATTCTCCAATTTCTTTTTACCTTTTCGATAACCTTCTTCCAACTTTTCCTGGCTCAACAAATGGAGGAGATATTTTTCTCTCTAAAATCTCAATAGGAACTTTTCAAGTTTCTTCAAATGGCACATGATTAATTTTCTCCATGTATGCAATAAGGTACACCTCTACTTTATGATAAGAAGAAGAGTACTCATAAATGTTTCTCCCATAATTATCACCATATTGGCATCGGAGTGCTTCCATGGCATGTGAACAAGGTATTTTATGAATATCAAAGACTCTACAAGTACAAGATTTGACTATCAAATCAACCATTGCGACTGCATCATGACCGATGACAACATACTTGTAGTTGACAATTTGATGAACCAAAAGCTTTTCAAATCAATATTTATTGCAATGTCTTTTTCTATTGAAGGGATAAAACTTATTGGTGCATTAATGAATTTCATACGCCTCTCATGAAATTTTTCAGCAAATCGCCTGTTTATTGCATCAAATAGAGAAGTAATGAAATATTTTTTTTCATCAAGAAACATTGAGTTAATTGACTCAACAATGTTTGTAGTTATAATATTGTACCTGTAACATGTAAGTATAAGAACATATATTATATTTATTTTAGAAATATTGTTGAAAAAGTATAACAACTGCTGCAATTTATTTAAGCAATTGTTGAACAAATACAACAATTGCTATATATGTTCAGCAATTGCTGAAATAAATACAAAAATTACTGTATATTTTTCAGCAGTTGCTGAAATAAATATAGCAATTTATGTTTATTTTTCAGCAGTTGCTGAAATAAATACATCAATTGCTATATATTTTTCAGCAGTTACTTATTTTTTACAACATCAAATACCAAAATTTAGTAATTTTGTGAACTATCAACAACAACAATAATAAATTATAAATGTTTCTTGGAAAAAAATGTCCTACTCCATCGATGAAATTCAACTTGTTTAAGATGTGTTGCGGCTCCTGGAACCATATATCTTATTTGATTGAAATGATCATTGAACACATCTACCATTATATGCTTTTGTTGTCTTATAAAAGTGATGAACAACACTTGCATTGTGAAAATTATTTCGAATATTTTCTCCAAGGTACCCCATGCAACAATCATAATGAGCCGAAGGAAATACAAGTGAGACCATTTTTTCAATACTTGGATGTCTATCAAAAATTATGTACAATTCAGGAGTATTTAATACAAAATCATTCAATTGCTCGAAAAAATATTTGTAGGAAGCATCACATTCAGAGTCTACTACGCAAAATGCCATCGAAAAAATATGATTCTCCGCATCCTGTGCAACAACAAACAACAATACACCACCATATCTACTCTTCAAAAATGTCCCATCAACAACTATGACTTTTCTCATATGTGCAAAACCATGAATCCAAGCTCCATATGCCACAAAAAAGTATTTAAATCTACCATTTTCATCAACCTTCACTGTTGTCTTACTTACCGGATTTGATGTTCTAAGCATATGACTATACGCATCAATCATTCCATATCCATGCTCATGTGTCACTCTTACTAAATACTTTGCAATTTCACTATCCTTCCAAACCTTCCAATAACTAACCTTGCATCCCAATTCAATTCGGATAGAATTTTTCAAATCTTTTGTAGATGGACCTTTCTTCTCAGGATATCTATCTTTAAAGTATGCTCCAATGACTTTTACTATGGCATGTGGATTATGACTCGTAAGATGTTCTGAGCCACATGTGTGCATCTTTTCATACTCTTTGACATATCTTTGTAAAATTTTATTTCATCATCTTGAGCATGAAAAGATTGAGTTGATTGTGTACTTCTCGGTGTATTACTGCCAATTTCAGGAGAAAGAATATGTTGACCTTCACTCTCTATATCTAGAATATCCATTCTCATCCGACCATATTCATCATTTAACATTTGTTGGTCAACAGATAAATTATGGTTCTCTACCAATCTTTCAACCTTGTAGACCCTTAAAATAGGTCTAGATTCATCTTCCAAATAAGTATTCAAACTAAGTTGATCTTTTATTTTAAAAGGAATCGTCTTTTGTTTTTCACTACAACTGTGCATGTAAGTAATGAAAATGTCTTTCAACTCACAATTTAATTCACAATAAGTAATGATTTTGTTCGCAAAATCATCATATGAGATACCTCGATGCACAATCATTGTTATCGTCTTGGCCAACTCTTTTTTTTTCCAACGTCAAATATAATGATTGTTTGACTCAACCCATTCACAATGACAATCAACCCCTAATGTTATTTTTTCCCCATTAATTATGTTGAAGGTACCTGAAATAGTTATAATTTAAAATAAAAAAATTGATCATGAACGAAGAGAAAAAATTATATCAAAATATAACAACTAAAGTAATTCATTCAGCTATTGCTAAAATAGATGTATCAATTGTTGAAATATATTCAATAAGTACACTCATTTCAGCTTTATTCAACAACTGCTGAAATAGTTCAACAATTGTTGAATAAATTCAGCAACTGTTGTAAATATTTCAGCAGTTATTGTCTAAATTCAACAACTGTTGTAAATATTTCAGCAGTTGAATCGACGTCTACTGCAACAATCGTTAAAACAACTAACAACAATAGTTGAATAAATTATTCAGCAATTGCTGAAACTATTTCAACAATTGATGTATTTATTTCAACATATGCCGCAACAATTGCTGAAAATCATACCATAATCACAATAATATAAAAATGAAATCTTTAGATGAATAATACACATAAAATCACACTATTCACTTGTCAAAAGATTTAAAATGACTTTTTAACCAATTTCTAAAGCCACACTCAATTTTCTCAAGCCACATGAATAAAATGTAGTCTAAAATTTGAAAATTTTCTCTTTTAAATTCAAGTGAGGTGCAAGAAGAAAAAGAACCTGGAGAAGCTATGGCTGATGGATGAGAATGAAAAGGGAGGTTGATTTCAATTTCTTTTTAGAAATTAGGTTTTCTTAAAAACTTGGGTTAAAATATAAAAAAAAACATAAGGACCTATTTTTAAAAAGTCACATATTATTAAAACTTGATTAAAATTTTATCACCTACACTTAATATTTAAAACTAGAGTCACTCTTTTTCCCTTAATTCATTATCCCAACTAACTAACTTGAGTTAAATATATAAATGTTTTTATTAAAAATACATAATATATATATTTTTGAAACTATTTATATAAAAAGTATTACAAATTCTGATATAACGCTTGAAAATATTTTGAAAATATAATGACAGAAAAAGTACGCTTCACGTTCAATATAATTAATTGTCATATTTTCCTTTTATAAATGTTTCTTAAAAAAATTATAAATAAAAATATTTTTTATCACTTTATCTAAATCTCTCTCAAATATATTATTACTAGTTATGAAGATCCCGTGCAATGCACGGTTAATATTCAATAAATATTATTAATATTGATTAAATTTTAAATATAATGATTAAGTGATTTTAGATTTTTATATATATATATATTCTATTTGAGACAAATATAATCACAGAAAGATACTGAAATAGTTATTTAATTTTATTTGTCCAGTTTAAAGATAAATTTATTTTATCCTAATTCCATTATTTACTTAACTTAAAATAACTAATCGGGATAATATAGCAAAATCATTGTTGAAGCAACTGGAGAGTTTGTTTTATGAGAGATAATATTGTAAAATCATAATTAAAGTACAACAACTTATCAACACAACACAAGATAATTTTTTCTCACTCTAATTTCTCTCTCTTCGCTACTCTCTCAACTTTTTACTGTTCCTCGCTCACCGGAATGGCGCGTGAGCCGCCTCCGGTGAACGTCCGACCAACAGACTTACCTACAGATGACTCCCGACCGAAGGAGCATCCCACAGACATATTTACTTCCCACGATTCACCCCGGGAGTCCACTGATTCACGAAAAAAACCATCAACGATCCGCGAAGAGGACATCATCTGGGCAAAAGCTATATTGGCCATGGCAGATTCCGGCATGGTTAACGTTATTCCCAGGGACCAGGGAACACCCACGAAAGTAGAACAACTCTCACAATCAACCCCCAAAGTGTCGAGTGTTCCCGTTTCCAAATCGCAAATCGCGAATTCTGTCGAAGCTCCAAAAAAGAGTCCCGACGGGAATACTGACATTCAAAGAACTCCACACACGAAGACAAATCCTACAACTAGTCAGGGGAAAGAATTTGAAGCTACAACGGTCATAAATTTGGAGGAACACTCAGCGATTCACGCAGTTGACGGCGCTGGAGCTCCGGCGAACTTCGACGAACCCCACGTATATCAAACTGATCCTGGGGACAAAGGGAAGTTTCTCACACAAAAACCCCTAAATGTTATTGTCCCTATTCAAACAAATCAAACAATTAGGGTTCCACCAAGCTTGGCTACTGTTCACACCTCAATTGGAGGATCTTCAGGCCTGGGAGGTCAAATTGATGGCTCGAAATGTGTCCCTAGGAACTCCATTGTACCATCTCCAACTCAAGACCTGAGAATTGGCAATGTGGAAAATTTGAGCAATTCTACTATTTCATTCAGGTTCCAGCAACCAAATTTGGTTGTTGCTTCAAGCAGCAACATGCCTCATGCTACTCCCACCAAGGATACAACATCCTTAGCAGGTAAGGATACTAATTCTCTTAATGATCATAACATTTCTGTTTCTTGTGTAGCTAATGATCCTAGGATGGTTAATTCTGGAACATTTGGGCTCCATGAGTGTATGGACAAGTGTTCTGATAATCCATCCTTGTTAGAAAGCCAATTGCATCCTGTTAATCACTCTGTTATTGCTAAAAACATGGTCATGCTACTGTTAGCCCCTTTGTGGAGATTCTGTCCAGTGCCCCTGCTGCCAGAGGGCAGAATGTGCTTACTATGGGGCGTCAACTTAATGTTGTTGATAGAAACAAAAAAAACCCTCAAAAACCTGTAGATTTTGCCAATTTAACCTCCAATTTTCAGTCCATCCCACCTACTGATCAAACAGCCAGTCTGTTGATACAGCCTAGCAACAAACCTGATGCCAAAATTCAGTCGCAAAATCCTATGATTCCCAATAAAAACTCCCATGTTCAGGAACCAACTTCTTTTACTATTGTCCAATCTTATGCCTCAAAGTTGAGAGCTAACCAGGCTAAAATTGAAGTTCCCATCAATCTTTTGGCTCCTATATTTACTTCCAGACAGGGCTACCCTGCTGTCATCTTTAACCAAGACGA
Organism: Solanum aculeatissimum; assembly: GCA_038996855.1. Taxonomy (NCBI): domain Eukaryota; kingdom Viridiplantae; phylum Streptophyta; class Magnoliopsida; order Solanales; family Solanaceae; genus Solanum; species Solanum aculeatissimum. Next base: position 4,343 of record JBCEWC010012923.1, on the reverse strand, counting down.
CTATGAAAAACAATTGGCTGCCTCCTGCAAGTTCACTTTTATTGGGAAGTTCTCAAACACTATGCCCAAATTAGAGTTAATCAGAAAAAGTTTTATCCTCCAGACTGAATTAATTGGAGGGGTGAAGATAGCACACTTCAACTCAAGGCATATTTACATTGATCTTGACAATGAGGAGGACCATGCTAATGTGTGGTCTAAGCAGAGAATGTTTATTGAAGGGCAGCTAATGAGGCTTCAATTATGGACCCATGATTTCACTCCTGAAAAGGAAACCCCTATAGTCCCTATTTGGGTAACCTTACTTGAGTTGCCATGGCACTGCTATAATAAGGAGTTTATCACTGCTTTATTGGCTCCTATTGGAAAAGTCCTCTACCTAGATGCTGCCTCCATTCAGAAGACCAGAGGAAGTGTAGTCAAGGTGAAAATCCAGATCAATGTCACCAAAGAAAGACCATCACATATCTGGATGGGTAAAAATGACAAAGATTTTTCCATTGGCAGATGACAACAAATTCAATATGAGGGTCTACCAGACTATTGTTCCTATTGTGCACACCAAGGGCACCTCAGTCAAGTTTGCACTGTAAAGAAAAGGGATGAGGAAGATAAGAAGAGAAAAGAAGTTGAATAATTGAGAAAGGCCTCAGATTCTAATATTGACCAAGTACCCTTAGACTCATAACCCATTCTTGACAGTACTACTAACCATCCTACTGTTTTTGATGATACAGGTAAAGCAACAAAGGGTCCAGGAAGGAACAAAGGTAAGGCTGTGTTAGTGGACAATGAATGGCACACTCAAAAAAGAAAACAAAGAAAAGGGGCTAATTACCCTAACCAACAAGAAGACAACTAGCAGTGGCAACCAATTGGGAATTTGGTAAACTATCACACTGAAAATGTAGAACAGAATGTGGAGGAGGAGCTGTTGTGTGAGAAACAAGATAATCATGCTCCTGCTATATCTGAAATTCCTTCAAATGACATGCAACACCCCCAAGGTATTGACTTATCTCCCCATGGGACTGCTGCTCCTGTTGTTTCTTGTCAGGAGCAGCCTCCCATTCCCCCTTGTGCTATTGTTTCTACCCCCTAACCACCTATTGGGAATTCTGTTGTGTTGGCTGCTGATGGGAAAGTAAACAGTCCAAAGGGAAGAGAGGTGATCCCAATCTTGATCATGATGGGACCCCTGATGATGTCTCTTTTGGGATGAGAGAGCAACGGGGCATGGCTAAGGATTTAGGAACAATTTCTAGCTCTAGTGGTACAAAAGCTTCCAAAAAGACCAAAAAGAGGAGGGAGGCCAGGAAAAGAATGTTGGAAAAACAGCTTCTGATTGCAGCCCCTAACTCCCCTTCTCCCAACAGACATGCTGCTGAACTTGAACCTGGAAACTGTGATGACATCAGGATCAACCCTACTGTTGCTACCCCTGATGATGATGGTCTGGATGAGTACAAAATAATTAATTCTGAGGATGAATTGTACAAAGACCAGATATCAATTGGGGATGATGAGGAGGCTGATGACAGATTAAGTGAGCAATTAATAAGGGCTAGTCCTGTCCATAATGAGAATGAAGAGGAAGTTCAAAAAATATCTTATGGACAAGGATTATCTCCTAGGGCTCTTCAACAAGCAGGAAATATTCCTAAGCATGTCAGCCCATCAAATTTTGTTCCACTCAAAGGAAACAGACCCAAAACTAGGCTCCAAAGTGCCAAATTGTTTAAATGAATTACTTGATTTGGAATGTTAGGGGTATAAATACCCAAGGGGTCCTTGACAGACTCAAATATCTCAAGAATTTAAATCACATTGATCTGATGGCTATCTTAGAACCTTTCTCTGGGAATTCTCACATTCATGAGTTCAGAACCTACCTCAAAATGGATTATTCTGCCTTTAATGAAAATGGAAAGATTTGGTTATTCTGGACAAAGGATGTGGACTGTCAGATTATCCAAAATGAGCAGCAAATTATTTCCTATCACATTTCTCATTCTACATGGCTTCAAAAGTGTATGATGTCTTTGTGTATGTCAAGTGTAAAGATTCTTTGAGGAGGCCTTTGTGGGACTCCCTTCTGGGCCTCTCTGCTGAAGACATTCCTTGGTGTGTGGTGGGGGATTTCAATGTTATTATGTGCCAAGAAGAGAAACTTGGGGGGCTGCCATTCAACATAAGGAAAAGTTTTGACTTTATAACTGTGACTGAGGCTTGTGGAATTCTGGACATTGGTTTTAGTGGCCAGAAGTATACTTGGTCTAATCATAGAGGGGTTGGAGCAATGATATGGAAGAGACTAGATAGGGCTTTTGTTAATGATTTATGGCTTCAACACATGCCCCAATCCAACATTACTTACCTTCCTAGCACAGGTTCAGATCACTATCCTCTTTTGCTAGAAATGAGCAGCAGGCCTGAGTGTTCTGTAAAGTACTTCAGATTTCTAAATGCCTGGACTGATCATGAGCAATTTCTGGAAGTCATTAGGGAGTGCTGGGACATGCAGTGTTCTGGTAATCCTATGTGGATCTTCCATAAGAAACCGATGAAGGTGGCTCAAAGGCTGAGCACATGGTCTAAGGAAATGTATGGTGACATTTTCAGCAAAGTGAAGGAGTTTGAATCTAAAGTTGAAAAGGCTGAAGATGACCTGATTCAGAATAATTCTGAGGAAAACAAAAGTGCTCTTCATGCTTTGAATGCAGAGTACATCAAGTACATTAAGCTTGAACAATCTATTCTTAGGCACAAAATAAAGCTTCAATGGTTCCAAGAGGGTGATGTCAATTCTGCCTACTTCCATGCACTGATTTGAGGCAGAAGGAAAAAACTCTTTATTCACAAGATAAGGGATGACAGTGGTGCATGGGTCCAAGGGAATGTGGCAGTGGCTAAAGCTGCTACTGATTTTTTCAAGGGTATCCTAACTATGGATACAAATGATATTGATGAACAGGTCCTTCATTGTATTCCTAACCTGGTGTCTACTAACCAGAATGATGATCTTCAGGCTTATCCCTCTATGGAGGAACTAAAGCAGGTGGTCTTTTCTATGAATCCAGATTCTGCAGCAGGTCCAGATGGTTTTAATGGAAATTTTTTTCAGGTTTGCTGGGATGTTATCAAACATGAGCTCCTTCTTGTGGTGCATTCTTTCTTTTGTGGTTATGAGATGCCCAAATACTTTACTCACACTTGTTTTGTTTTATTACATAAAGTTGCTAATCCTACCAATATTTCAGACTTTAGGCCTATTAGCCTTAGTAACTTTATTAATAAAATCTTGTCTAAACTCCTTTATGCTAGACTTTCTCATATTTTTCCTAATTTAATTTCTCCTAACCAATCCGGTTTTGTGAAAGACAGGAATATTTCTCAGAATATCATGTTGGCTCAGGAGATCATTCACCACATTAAGAAGCCTAATATTGGGACTAACACTGTGCTCAAATTAGATATGACCAAGGCTTATGACAGGGTCTCTTGGTCCTTTATTTGTTTAGTGCTCAAGAGGTTTGGCTTTGGAGAGATGTTCATTGATATGATCTGGAGGATTATGTCCAATAACTAGTATTCTGTTATTGTTAATGGGACCAGACATGAGTTTTTTCAATCTTCTAGAGGTCTCAAACAGGGAGATCCTCTTTCCCCTGCTCTTTTTATCTTAGGGACTGAAGTCCTCACTAGAATGTTAAATTGTGTTCCCTATCATCAGGACTATAATGGTTTTTCTATGGCTATTAATGGGCTTCAGATTAATCATTTAAGTTATGCAGATGATATTATTATTTTCACTTCTGGGACTAAAAAGTCCCACCAACTAATCATGCATATTTTGTCTGTTTATGAAGGTGTTTCAGGACAACAGGTTAACAAAGCAAAAAGTAACTTTATGGTGCCTGATAATGCTCTTGGCAGATATGTGGAAAGAATAGCAAGGATAACTAGATTCAGACAGAAATTTGGCCCTATTACATACCTGGGATGCCCCCTCTACATTGGCAGGCAAAGGGTGATTTACTTCTCTGATTTGGTCACTAAAATCATCAACAAGATCACTGGTTGGCATACAAAAATTCTTTCCTATGGGGGAAGAGCTGTGCTTATCAAACATGTGCTTCAATCTATCCCTATCCACACCTTGTCAGCCTTAGCTCCCCCAGCTACTAATTTAAAATAGATTCAAGGATTAATGGCTGATTTTTTCTGGGGATGGAGGCAAGACAAGAAGAAATATCATTGGGCTTCCTGGAAGAATCTGAGCTTCCCTACTGAGGAGGGTGGAATTGGCTTTAGACAGTTGCAAGATGTGGCTACATCTTTTC
>JBCEWC010012922.1:0-15486 GCA_038996855.1 Solanum aculeatissimum | reverse complement strand
ATTTCCAACACCAATATTAATACTACCTAATCAATTTAATCATGAATATGAATGAATTTCAAAGAATAGTATTTAAAATAGTGCATAACTCCGTTAAACCCATCCCCAATCACAATCACAACTCAATCTAAATCATAATTTGATAAATTTGGTTTTAGGGACCAAATTCTTACTGGATTTGAGTGATACTTGAAAGAGAATGACAAGGACACCAAGAGAAATTGAAACCCTATGTGTGGGAGATCATCGGAGGTGGCCAGAAAATGACGTAAAGTGCAAGATTTTCGGTCAGATACTGGTAAAATGTGTCATATGAGGGTTTTATGAGGGGAAGTTTTGGGAATTTTAGGGTCAAAATCTATTTTGACCCCTATTTAAACTGACCTGCTCGGGGTTGAAATTCCTAGTTTTTGGTTTCATGATACCCTAATTACGGGTCGTGGAATGTCCCACGTCTCGTACATCATGGTTTCATAGAGACCTAGACCTTTTCATTTATACTTGTAGTCTACAAGTCTTTATATGGCTCGTGGAATGGTCCAAGACCCATAAAGGGTTTCATATACTACATTTGACACTTAGGAAAATTTAGGAACCTACCTGGGGTCCATGAACCCAATCCTTGACCCATAGTTCTACATAAAAATCATGGACTTTGCTTGTGGTTAGGAGTGCTCATAAATCTCGCTCACTGGAATTTTCTACGAGTTGATCTACGATTCGTATAGTACAATACGACTCGTAGATACAGTCGTAGAATCCCTTTTTTGTGCTTTTTCAGCCAAAATTGGCTAAGTTGGTGTCATACCTACAGAACCTGCAAAAATGCACTGTTACCCTATGTAACACAGTCTATTGTCCCAAATTTACATTCTAAAAAATACAAAAATCTAAACTATTTCAAGTCTAAAGCTAAAAACTAAAATAGAAACTACAATTATTACAAAAATATCTTAGGTTGCCTCCCAAGCAGCGCCTAATTTATTATCGTAGCACAACGTGGGCTATCTGATTACTCAAATATCATTAATAGCCCATACCTCCATCTTGAGCTCATCTGGCCTCTTAATCGACCAACAAACGCTGAAGGTGACTTCTTCTTCGTTCAACCTAAACTTGAAAAGATTGGATTCCATATCCACTAGGGATCACCCAGTGGCCAAGAAAGGTCTACCCAAGATGATTAGGACTTCAAAATCCACTTTGTAGTCTAAGATCATGAAGTCCACAGGGAATATGAATTTTTCCACCTTGATGACAACGTCATATAGGATTCTCATCGGCTTCTTCTTCGTTTGGTCACCATCAACAGTCTCATGCTTGTAGGTGTAGGGGTTGTCAGGCCAAGCTTCTTGAATATCACAAGGGGTATAAAATTAATGTTAACACCAAGATCATATAATGCCCTTTTGAACTGCACATCCCCTATAGTGCAGGGAATGGTAAATGCTCCGGGATCATCTCTTTTCTGAACCAAGGACCGAGTAGAGATAGCACTACAATATTAGAGCTTTTGTGAGAGCTCCTAACTCATCGTGCACTTCTTTGTCACCAGATCCTTCATAAAGTTGGCGTATCTGGGCATCTTCTCTAACGCCTCTATCAGTGGGATATTAATGGAAAGTTGTTTCGTAAAGAAAGTGTTTGAACTTACCTTCCTCCTCCTTTTTCTTTAGTCTTTGTGGGAAGGGAGGAGGGGATCGAGGAATGGGTCTCAACTATTTTAGTGTGGCATTTCTTTCCTCAGTCTAAACACTATCATCTTCAGTTTCAACTTGCTAATTCACAACACCCTCATCTCGAACCTCATCTTTATCTATAGACATTGGAGGATTAATGGTCTACTTCCTTCTGCGAGTTGTATTGGTCATACACTGCCCTTTATTTTTTAGATTTTGAATAGTGTTGCTCGGCCGAGTACCCTTCTAGAATTGGCTAAGATGGGTAGATATCTTGCCGAATTTCTGCTCAAGATGCTTGATTGCTACTAAATGAGACTAGATCTTCTAATTAATGTTGAAGATGTCAGTTTTTATCCCCCTCAGTGTCTCATCCTGCGCATCAACATTCTTCAGCTATCTGCCATACATCTCATCAACTCTGGATAAATCAGTACTAGAATCTCGATTATGGGATGGAACATAGGTGCCGCTTCTATAGCCATATCTACGACCCCAATCAACATCTCTATCTTGGCTCCATATTTTTATTAATCCGTGCAAGTTCCTGCATCACTGACTTGTGCTTGCACTGGAGTAGTAGTAACTATAAATGAGCTCTTAGTTGTGGCTTTGTATCTTGTGCCCCAATGAATGGTTAGTCTTAACCACCCACTCCATCCTTTGGACGATCTCCTGAAAGGTATGATCTATAAATAATCCACCGATGATAGTATTGGCAACCGCTTGCCCATTATCATGATCAAGGGCTTTGTAGAAGATCTCAACAAAGGATTCATCTATGATCTTATGGTAGGGAACCCTTCTCAAACACTTTGTAAATATCTCCCATGTTGCACCAATCGAATCACCAGGTAGTTATTCAAAGTTATTTATCTCATTCTTCAACTTGAGCTTTTTGGATATGGGGAAGTACCTTTCCAAAGAGATCGTCTGCAGTTCAGCCCAACTGGTGATTGAGCTATGTGGGAGCACAGCTAACCATAACATCGCATTGCCAGTAAGAGATAATGGGAAGGCATGAAGCCCAACGATATCTATGGATAGATTTTGATTCCACATTATGCTCTTGCAGACAAACATAACGTTGTGTAGGTGATTGTGTCGATTCTCTGACGATAGGCCTATGAACAACCCTTAATTTTGTAGCATCTGTAGCAACCCGCTTGACACAATAAACTTAGTGTCACCCAGAAGTACAGGTAACACTATCCCTCCCATGACATCCATAGCCATTGGGTTTAGCTGATATTGATTCCAATTATTAGCGGTGGCTTGAAATCCTTATATTATGGAATTATTATAGGTGGGTTATCCCCATCTGGATTTAATGCACCGTTAGCTGCATTATCAGCATCATTGTTACCAGGTTGTCGGGCCATTCTTCTTAGTGTTTTGTGGATCTCTAGGTCAAAGGGAGTCAAGGGAGTGCCTCTCCTTTTGGCATTTGGAATGCACTGTTCACCTACACCCTGTAATAAAAAATATCAAAAATGTAAAATAAGGGAAATAAAGAGAAATCTATCAAATTACATTACACTAATCAAGTCTAGCCATATTCCCTGGCAACGGTGCCAAAAATGCTTGATTTCGCTTAGACCACACCTCTACTTGGAGGTTAAAGCGGTCATTATCAAGTATTTAATCTAACAATAGTTAGGATCAATTCCTCGCGGAATATGGTAGACTTTGGATTAGCACAACTTGTAAATTGAATCGATTAACCCTATTATCTCCCAGAAAATAGGAAAATAAACACAAAGAAGGGGGGAGGGAGTTCTCAAGTGAAAGTAAAATCTAAACTAAAATGCATATGTTTGTAATCAAGATAAAAGAAAACTAGGGCTATATTTTCCCCATGACTCCCCAACTAAGTTCTTTTGGATACTTGCAACTCTTTTTTGGTGTGTAGTTGCAGGACAATAAGCTATGTTCTCCTAAACCCTTGATTCGGCATATAGATTAATGTCATTACATTACTTGATCCGTCTTTGTGATGTCGCTTTACTAACCCTTACTCTATCCCACTACAATCTTACTTATTTTAGTTAGATTGATTAGTTGAGAGAAATCGGTCAACTCCTATTAATTAACTCTTTTCGTATTACTCACTTCCTTGATCCAGGAAATGATACTAGGCTAGTTCTAATGTTGACCACCATTAAAAAGTGATTAAAATGAACAGATTAACTAATACATCCTAACACCATCCAAGAATTTGCAAGTTATCCAATTTTATCTAAGTTAGTTCGTCATGGTTCCCACAACCTTAGTTCTGGATTTAGCAATGCATACTTGAAGTGTTTTCAGAAATTATGCAAGAAGAAGATATAATTAAAGTACTTACATGCAAGAATAGATTAACATAAATCCAACTTCTCAATATAATTGCAAACTTAAACCAAAAGATTGGCATTGTCGATCCCCGATTGGGTGGTTTGATGTGGGGGAGATTGCCTTGTTAGGTCCAGATTTGGTTATGGAAGCTTTGGAGAAGGTGAAGTTGATTAGAGAGACATTGAAAATGTCTCAAAGTAGGTAAAAGTCCTACTCTGATGTGAGAAGGAGAGAACTTGAATTTAATGTTGATGATTAGGTTTATTTGAAGGTCTCACCCATGAAAGGTGTGGTCTGATTTTGTAAGAAGGGAAAATTGAGACCAAGGTTTGTGGGGCCTTATAGGATTTTGAGTAGGATTGGTAAGGTTGCCTATGAATTGGAGTTTCCTATGGAGATGATTATGGTTCATCCTTTCTTCCATGTATCCATGTTGAGGTAGTGTGCAGTGTGATGGAAGATAACTTGACTTATGAGGAAGTTCCAGTGGAAATATTAGATAGGGAAGTGAAGAGGTTAAGAAACAAATATATTGCATCCGTCAAGGTTCTTTGGAGAACCAACATGTAGAAAGTGCCACTTGGGAAGCCGAAGCCAAAGCCGATATGAAAAAGCGATATCCTTATCTCTTCCATTCCAATCAAGATTGAGGTACTATAATCTCTCCTATTCTAGAACCCCCTTAATTCCATGTCATTCTCATGTTATTTATGCATGGTTATGTGATATTGAGGTTACATTGCAAATATAATTTAAGACATGGATTCCTAAAAAAATTTTAAGTACCATTGTTGTGAAGGGGCTTACTAGTCATAGATCAAAGTATGAGTCGTGCAGTGGTTTGTGAACATTTCTAGTAGCTCAATTTCGAGGGTCAACTTTGTACGGAAGTTTTTACAAGTCGTATACTATTTCATAAGTCATAACTATTGTTCATAGAATGAGGGCCAGACTTGGTGAAATTGGGATTCTTCTGGAACTTGATCCGTGATTTATCAAGCGACTCATAGAATCTTCTACGAGCCATAGGTCATGTAGTGAAATTGTGGGTCAGGGAAGCAATCTCTAAAAGTTTAAAGGTGGCATCAAACAAAACCTTTTCTACTACCCATAGAATAGACCATGACCCATGAATGGGGTCTTGTGGTCCCTTCCGACAATTTTTTTATAAGGGGCAAAATTTGATATTTCTTATTAATTAAAGCTTAAACTACGTTGTTTTACCCCTCAAATGACCCTTATAAGCCTTTTTAAACCTAAATTACTCATTCCCTTTCCATTCCAAAATATCCTAAGTCCTAAAACTCTCTCAAGCCTCCTTCGAGAGCTCAAGGAAGAAGGCCCAAATTAGGATTACGATTTTTCATCACCAAGCTAGATTTGTATCCATTAAGTTACTATGGTATGTGGGTTTGATTGTGGGGACCTTCCTTCCCACAAGTCCAACCATCTTCTTCTCCAACTATATGAAAGTATTTTATGAACTTTTCCATATGATGTTATTATTATGCACTCCATGATGGTCTATCTTCATGAATTATATACTTGGATAATGTTTGTATTTTCAAATATTGATTGTTAAGCAAGAATACCAATTGAAGGCATATTTCATGAGTTGATTCATATCTATTGAAACTATGCATGATGTAAACTATGAAATATTGTGAATATGAGGTGGATTTCATGATACCTAAGATGGGGTTTTCTACTAAAAAGTTGGTGAGTTGATTGAACATTTTCATAATGAATTGATTTTACATTCTCAAGGTCTCATACTCTTGAATTGTATGATTTTATGTATATGTTTATCTACGCACCGTGTTTGACTAAATTATCATGACATAGATTTTCATGTTGATGAAACGTTATTACACGAATTACAAGACAATCATGATATGATAAATTATGGACTCCTAAGCATGCATTGGACTCATAAAAGGTTCCTATGATTTGTAAGTAAGATATTGAGCCCCTATGCTATATTCCACCCTCTTGTGAATGAATGTTGCCTACATGAAGGATCCAAGTATAATAAGTGTTTTATCCTAATGTGCAACTAAATCTCACTTGAAAGGGTCAAGTATATTGCAATTCCTACCCTCATGTGTAAAGTTATGCCCACTAGAAGGGGTCAACTTTATGAATGTTTTTACCCTCTAGTATAAGGTATACACTCACTTGTAGAGGTCAAGTATATGAATGAGCTACTCTTATCATGTTTCTATGTTTCTCCATGCTATTAGAGTTAATATTAAATTATGACTATGTCAGGTATTTTGTGGGATTAGACTTAGTAGCGAAAGAGACTCAAGGTGGGGGCTCGACCCAAGGGGTCCTTATATAAAGTCTTGGTCTCTTAACTATGTGCCACCATAGGTTAATGTTATTTTCCATCAATGATTTTTTACTAGTGGATCCATCTAGGTCAAGCTACCCACTATTTGGGGTCAAGTTTGGTTTACCTCGGCAGGTAGACCACTCTTTTTCCAGTGAGGGGTTAACCATCGAAATTCCAAGTTGTAGCTCGCTTGGTCTTATATGTTGATTAAGGTCTCCTCCCATATATGTATGTTATGTTGTGAAAGTTTGATTATCTCTATGCATGTTCTATCGAAGCTAATATTTTACATATTATGTTGAGCTTATGTCTATTGATTATGATTATGCATCTCGATTACCATAGCATACTTTCCTTGCTTGAATTGCACTCCACATACTTGTACATTCCAAGTACTAACGCATACTTTTGCCTACATGATCTAACCATGTAGGGATTGGAGCTCCCATTCATATTCCTCCTCCACGTGGCTAGTCGAATTACTTGAAGATTGCTATTGGTGAGTCCTCCACTTTGGGGACAACATCCACTTTACTTTCATGCCTCAATTAAGACTTGTATATTTTATCCTTTGAGGGTGAGCTCGAAAGATATCTTGGCCCCCGTTCCATTCATATTATGGTGTCGTTGGATATGGAAAATGTATGTATTGGCAATGACCTAATAATGTGAATAAGGCACCCAAAAATGCTTGAAATAGGAGATGGGGAGAATGAGTTGAAGAAATATCAGTATTGCTTAGCCAAAAGTGTAGAATGACATAGATTCAAGGCGGGCCTTTAGTCACTATGTTCCAAAACCATCATACCAAAGCCCTCTGAGCCTACGTTACAAGTCAGGAAAGTCCTATAGTGATCTTAGTTCAAATTGTCAAAGGTCATAGTTGTGAGTATAGAGGCAAGCATATGGTATTAAGAATAGTGTTTGAATATCTATTAAGAGTGTAAGTGATTTTGCTTAGTCCCAAGCATTGAATCTGAAAAATACTATCATGAGTCGGATGTGGGACTTCTTTTTGTAAGTGAACTTGCATTACACTGTTAATTCTAGGCTATCTCAGTGATTGTTACTTATCTATGGTTACCTTGCTTGTCATAGTTGCGGTGTCACATGTATTGATCTGTATTGATTTGTTTGATGACTATCTGATATGCATTGATGAGCAGTTTGGGTGTTTGTGCTTGATTTTGAGATAAAGTATGCCAGCTGATTGAGGTCTGTGTGTTATTATACTACTTATGTAGATTGAGTCCATTGTTTGAGGACAAGCAATAACTTTAAGTTGACTACACCAACTTTTTTAAGGTTAAAGGAATTGTTTTCAAGATATATAACCTAGCCAAGGTTGGGTCGAATCCTATGGGGAATATGGTCGACTCAGAATAATTTCAGGCAAATCAAGGTGATTAACCTACTCTTATCTTTCAAAAATGGGGGGGGAGTTAATTCATAGAAAGTAAACCTACGCTATTGCAAGTGTTGTAAATTTATGGAAAAAGTAATTAGGGTATTGTGTTCCCCATGATTCCCTAACTTGGTATTACTAGATAACCATAATCTTAGGTAAACCCTTTAATCCAGGTGAGAGGTAAATTTCACTACGTGACTTGATCCATCTCTGTAGTGTGACATTACTAACCCTTACTTATTGCTCCAGTATAATCTCTGCTTGATCTAATTTGGTTGAGTAGACGAGAAAATATCAATTGAATCTTGTTAGTTATTTTCTTTTCCTATTCATTACTTCCTTGATCCAGTCAGTAAAAATAGGCTAGTTCTAATTTTGGCCACCCATTAAAAAGCAATAAAAATAAAGAGAAATAATCAATACATGCATGCACACTTTCTAAGAATTATGAATTATCCAGTTGTTACTTTATTAGTTCTTCATGGTTCCCAGAACCCTAGTTGTGGATTTAACTTGCATGATCATTCTGGATGAAGAAAGCATGTTAAACAATAGCATAATTAATCACATACAATGATAAATTAAAGAATAAGAAATCTAAGCTTCTTCAAAGAAAATCACAATGTATAGAATTAATGTCAAAATTGCACAAAGAGAAGTTTTCCAAGTGTTTTTCTGTCATTCTCCCTCTCTCTCCTCATAAAAGAAACCTAAAAATTTATTTATAATAACTAAAAACTAAAACCAAAATGAAATAGGAAAACTAAGTCGGCAGGCTTCACCGAAGGGTTTACGGGGCCGTATAAGATTCCACGGCCTATATCGTGGCTTCGTAGACTTCATTCGCAAAAACTGGCCATCATTTCCATGAGACCTTCCTATGGGCTATATTAAGACTTACGACCCATATAGGGTTTCATCTAAGAACTTTGTCTGTAACTATTCAATCTCTGATCCTCGAAGCATGAAACTAATCCACGACTCGTATCAACATCTACGACTCATTTGCACCCTCGTGGACTAATCATTTCAAAATAGTCCCTTCATTGGATCTTGGCCACAAAACCACTCTATGGTTCGTGGAGGTATCCACGGCCCGTAGAGTGTCTCATACTTTCCCATAAAGCTGCAATTCTGCAGACTTCATCCCAAAATAATGCCAACTCTGTAATCCTGCAAAATAAATATAAAAGCACATCAAACCCACAAATATCGCTTTGAGAACACACAAAATTCCAAGTTTTAAGCATCAAAAGTGTTGTATTTTGACAACACATCAATTAACAATAAGTCAGTTTCCAAATGTGACTGCAAGATCAAACCCATTACCTGAGTCAATGGAACTGCGAATGATCCCATAGTAACTAGTACTCATACTCGACAATTGATGTCTTTGTTCTCACCTATTACCACATCAAAAGTCCCTTTAGATCCACCACTAAAATACATCATACCCACTAACAAGTTCGTACTCAAATGGCCCAGATTCGTTTTCCTATCGAATAACTGCCAATCATTACCAACTTAGTTTTATGTTATTAGGGCCATATGTATCCTTCCACAAACTAGGTCAACAACAAAAGCAACAAAACTTATAACCCCAACCACGTGAACGCATAGGCCACCATAACAACCTTCTTTTAACACTTCTTTCTATAAAGCTACTCTACAAGCCACCATAGAAGTTCTGGTCTCAATTAGCACAACTTCATTCACAACCCATATTATGCATTCCCTTTTTTTCATAAAATGCCCAATAATTGAAATCTTATAATTATTGCACTCATACCATAGTCATCTCCTTAACCACACCGCATAAATTTTTAGAATGCTTCGGACGTCCAATAGGCCATGCAAGTACCAGTCTTATCGCTGAACGACTAAATTAGAAAGGTGGAAATGTTCATGGAGTCTACCAACTAGAATTTAACTTTTGATACCTTACCTTCAAAATACATCAGTAAATCACAATGTGACCCAATCCCTCAAAATTACAAAACAATCCAAGACTAGCCACACACTCTTCTCTTAAGTCCACCACATCTTTCTCAAAATGAGATTTAATTCCAAACAATTCGAGGACATATCTAATACACGCATGAGATACCAAGAACGAATTTTGATCATAGGTGAGAGAATAAAGAGAAGAGATGAAGAATTAGATCATATCAAGAATACAAAATAGAGAGTCAATAAGTAAAGATTTCATTCCTAATAGTCGCCATAGCCTCTTGAAAATAAGCAACAAATATCTTTGCATCGATCCTTGAGACTCTATTAGACTGGGTTTGTACACATGTGAGACCTATGAACTTGTGGCTCTGATATCACATTGTTAGAACCCAATTTTAGGGGTAATGACACTTATTTTTATTCCACTGAGACAAGTAAACCTAAACCAATCACAACAATATGATACACAATAATGCAGAATTTAGATCAACATAACAATATGAATAATAAGGCTATAAATAAAGAAGGGTATAAGCCAAACTAAATCTCCTTAGAACTAGTTATCACATGTATAAGCCTCTAATACATCAGAATAAGAAGAAATAGTACCAATCTCGATAATATTTGTCTCTCAAGTAGAACAAAACTACTAATAGATATTCAACAATCTTAAGAGTATACTGGAGCAACAAACAACTATCTCTCATCTGTCAAAGCTCGGGCAAGAAAAAAAATATCAATAGGATTGGGGCTTATTACCTATGATATGTATAAAAATTAAGAGTGAGTACCAGGGTACCCAGCAAACAAACATAATCGTTGGTAGATAATAATGAACTAAGCATTCCTTCCATCTTAACCACATACATCCAGACTACAAAACCTACACGTAACAAAATCACGCATATATAGTATATGCAACATAAACAATTTTAATCATATATCATCATGACTCAATAGTTGACTTTTCACAATGTACAAGGGTTAAGTAGTTTAATATATGTCACAAGTTTTCAGTAGATCCATTGTTGCTACCAAATCACACGCAAGTGTATGCGGTCAAATCAAGTAATATAGTGGCTCTTTTTAGAAGTTGGATGTCGAACCCATAGGGACTTGTCGATTAATTGTTTACTAAGTTATATTTCTAATTATTTATTTAAGTGGTGAACAATTAACCAAGATAAGAGATATTTTTACACAATCAATAAATGAACCGATCTAGGATTATGGTTTAGCTAACAATCATGTTTAGTGTCAATTTTATTAAGTTATTTAATTATCTAGTTGTTAATTTACAAGGTTAATTCTACGATCATGGTCTTTCGAACTCTAATTACCTACCCTTGTTGACAATCTAACTATATTATTGAGCAGGGATAGACATGAACCAATAAATGTGCATTAACATTATCATCCTATTTACTAACCAAGCAAGGTGTAGAGGTATGTGTCATAGGTCTCCTATACATGAATTATTCTAGTAACCCTAGAATAAACAAGCTCTTTATATTCCATGTTCTATCTCCTCAACATCTTCCGAATTCATGTTAGACAATAAATTTATCCTAATGTTGGCCAGAAATTAAAATTATAAGCACAAAAATATAAGAACAACTAATATGATAAACAATTATTTTGAATCAATAATGACTAGACAATGATCTTATAAGCTATCATAATCTTAGAACAAGAAGTTTAACTCCAAAAATACATGGAGCAATTACCACAAATCATTCAAATATAAATATAAAAATAAATAATAATGAAGATGTCATGACCCAAAATCCAAGTGTAATGGTGATGTGATTCAAAAATATAACACTTTTGATGCTTAAAACTTTAGATTTTATGCATTCTCAAAGCGATGTTAGTCGGTTTGATGTGTTTTTGTGTCTATTTTGCAGGATTATAGGAGTTGGCATGATTTAGGGCAAAGCCTGCAAAATTGTAGCTTTTTGAAGAGCTACGAGACTCTCTACGAGCCATGGATACTTTCACAAGTCATACAGGGGTTTTGTGCTAAAAATCAAATGAAGGACCTAATTTTTGAAGTTGTATCCATGAGAGATCAGATAAGCCATGGAATTTTATATGAATCATGGATTAGGTTTCTGCCTTGAGGATCTGAATTGGAGGAATTTCTTGAAAGCTGTCAAATGAATCCCTATATGGGTCATAAGTTAGAACATGGCACGTAGCATGGTCTTATTGAAGTGATATTCATTTTTGAAGAATGTAGAGTACGAAGCCCAGGTATGGGCCGTAGAACTTTGTATGGCCCGTAAACCAGCCTATAATAGTTACCGACTTAGTCTTCCTATTTTGTTTTAGATTTATATTTTTAACTATTATAAATAGGATTCTTTTAGGTTTCTTAGAGGGCAGACATAAGAGAGAATAGAAAAACACTTTGGTGACTTTAGATTTTGTAATTTTTACTTTGAATTAATACATTGTGATTTTGTTGGAGAAGATTGGAATTTCTTGTTCTTAATTTCATCATTGTAAGTGTTTAATTATGCTATCTCTATAATTTCTTCATCTACAATGATCATGCATATCTAAACCCACAACTTGGGTTGTGGGAACCATGAAGAACTAACAAGGAAAAATTGGATAATTCATAATTTTAGGAAAGTGTGCATGTTTGTATTAATTAATTATCTTCATCTTAATCGCTTTTTAGTGGTGGCCAATGTTAAAACTCGCCTAGTTGTTACTCACTAGATCAATCGATGTGATCCCTCTCGTCTAATCAACTGAACTGGATCAAGGGGAGGTTGTAATGGAATAATAAGTAAGGGTTAGTAATGTAACACTGCGGGAATAAATCAAATCATGTAGTAAAATTTACCTCATGCCTGGATCAAAGGGTTTGGTAAACTTAACTAACTGTTCTGCATGCTACACACTAGAAAACATTACGATTATCTAGTAATACCAAGTTAGGAATTCATGGGAAACACAATACCCTAGTTACTTGTCTCACTAATTACACAACAAGTGTTCTAGTTTAGGTGTACTTTCTTGCAAATTACAATCCCCCCTTTTGAGAGATAAGTAGGTTAATTCATCTGACTTGCTTGTAATTACTCTGAGTCTAACCATATTCCCTATGAGATTTGACCCTAACCTTGGTTAGACTACATATCTTAACAACGACCACTTAAACCTTCAAAAAGGAGGTATAGCTTGGGTGACATCAAGATTTTGGCACCGTTGATGGGGGAATAAGACTTAGACTGGTTTAATTTGAGTAATTCATGAATTAACTCTTATTTTCATTATTTTACATTTCTTGTTGTTTTTATTTTATTGCAGCATATAGGTCTAGTGTATACAAAACACTCATAATTGAGGCAATCCCTTGACTCCATTTGACCCCGAGATCCAGAAGACATTAAGAAGAATAGCCCGAGATCCAGTTGGGCAGATATGCATATAGCCTTTTTGGAGAGGTTCTTTCCTAGGCCGAAGAATCTCAAGTTGAAGGACAAAATACATAACTTTAAGAAATTGCTTGGTGATTTAATCAGTACCACGTGGGGGAGGTTTACAAAGTGTCTGAGGAGTGTCCTTGACCACAAGATTATTGATAATACCTTGGTGGAAATCTTTTATTGAGCCCTGGACGAAAACAACCAAGTTATGGATGATATTATCATGAGAGTCTCATTTTTAGATTATTCATTTACAGTCATTGCTAAGAGTTTAGAGAAAGTGGTCAAGATAAACTGTGCTTCAGGAATGAGGGACAAGTCAATGATAATAAGTTCCTTCACAGTTAGCACTAATTCAGCATAGGCAAAGATCAATGAGGAGATAATGGAGGAGCTGGCTCAGATTAGTACTAATATGGGATTATTGAGAAGCAGAACAAGGAATGTGTGAATGCAGTAGCTTATTAGCCCCACCAAGAACCCATGTATCAGGAGCCTTATTATGGTGAGAAAACTTGCTTCGTCACTGATCAGATGGTGGGTTTCCATACCAACGCGTAAGGGTCCAATCAGGAATATTGGTGTCAAGGTCAAGGAAACCAAGGTTAGAATTTTAATAGAGATAGAGCTTTCAAAGACAATAATTGAGAAGGCTACTACGACAGTAACAGGGCCAAGACAGAGATGTTGATTGGGGATATAAAGATGGTTACATAAATGATCTCTATGTGTCACCATATAATCAAGACTCTGGTGTTGGTAGCTCTCGAATTGAGGAGATATTTGATCGACTATTGAATAAGGATGATGCTCAGGATGAGACCTTGAAGGGGTTGAAATATGACATCTCCAGTATTAATTAAAAAATCAAGTCTCATTTTATCGCTATCAAGTAGCTGGAGAAATAGTTCCATTAGATGTCGACTCAATTGAACATATGTCAGAAAGTTACATTACCCAACAACACAGTTCAGAATTTGAAGAATGAAGGGTAGTGTATGACACTAACTACATAGGGTGGAAAATAGACTATTGACCCTCTAATGCTAGTTGATGATGATGATGTTTGTGAGGAGAGTTGATATCAAGGATGCAGAGGCTAGAGTTGTTCATGGAAAGGATGGAGAGAGTGATACAACAACTATGCCATAGAAGTTGAAACCCATTCCTAAACCTCCCTATTCTTTCTCTCAAAGACTCAAAATAAAGAGGAGGAAGGTAAATTCTAGCACTTCAGCTCCATGCTAAATCAACTCTCCATCAATATCCCTCTCATTGAGGCATTGGAGAAGATGCCTGGGTATGTAAAGTTCATGAAGTAATTGGTCACCAAAAAGTGGACTATAATACAGAAGCTCTCTTAAGAGCTTCAGTATTGCAGTGCGACAACAACAAAGTCATTAGTGCAGAAGCGAGAAGATCTTAGAGCTTTCACCATACCCTGCACCATTAGAGATTTTGAGTCGGCAAAGACATTGTGTGATCTAGGCGCCAACATCATTCTAATGTCTCTTGCGATATTTAGGAAGATAGGCTTAAGAGCCCATACTCCTACAAACATGTGGTTGTAAATGGCTGAGAGGACAATGAAGAAGCCTGTGGGGATACTCTATGTGTCATGACCTGGATAGGGGCCTAGATGTGACATGGCGAAAGAGGACCTAAAGACCCTCGATCAAGTCATCATAGCATCATTGCACTCATCATCGGTTCGTAAACGTGGAAGCTAAAGCATGTACCACATAAGCTCTAAGGGTTTAGCGGCTTGTGACTCAAGCTATAGGGATAATTCGGGAATGGGAGGAACATGCTTGCACATAGCACATAGACACACATCACGATCAACATTCAAGCCATTATAATAACATGGAGACATAAGCCATTACCATGACATAAAAACATAACCATGAATCGAATGGGAATAACATCATATTACGAAACCAAGTATCCAACATACAAGTTAAACGTACAAGAGTGAGAGTTTGTCCAAACATGCCTCTACATAGAAGAGCGGGGCCTCGACAAGCTTGACGCTCACCCTTAATATCAAAGAAAGTAAATACATGTAAATAAAGGTAGATAGATGGTGGCTATTGCCTTTGAACAATAGGGCTCACCGCTAGCAAGTCTTTAGAAGATTATCAAGCGTCGTCCGGAAGAATGTAATAGTCACCCTCGTCCCCTACATGGTTAGAACATATAGAAAAGAATATGGGTTAGAACAATTAAGCACTAAGCATACGGGCATACGATGCATATGACAAGTATAGCATGACCAAGCAACATGACAAGGGGACAATATATGAAAGGATTGCACGTAGCCAAGGA
>JBCEWC010012921.1:0-15487 GCA_038996855.1 Solanum aculeatissimum | reverse complement strand
TTTTTTTATTTAAAATTCTTTTTTACTTATTAAATTATTTTTTAGCGAGTTGTCGCGACGTTGCGCCTTCGGGATGTCAACACATTTTACTTTAGCTTTCTACGTGACATGTTTAAACCAATAAAATTAAAAAATATTTTGATACATTTGACATAATTTTTATTTAAAATTACATAATTAAAAAATCTTATTTATTTTCCTAAACTCTTTATCAATTCAAATTAGATCGTTCTTGTGTATATATATTCTTGATAATCAATAAAAAGAATTTAAGAAGGGAAGCCTTTTCTTGTATACTTTTATTTTTTTTTGCTTGTGTTTTATTTTTTCCGTTTCAAGAAGAATGATTTTTTTTCGTTTGTTCCAAGAAGATGATCCTTTTTTTTGGGTAAATTTTTAATTTCATCTTTTCACGCAACATGCTTAAGGTCACAAGATTAAAAGATATTTTGGTACATTTAACATAGCTTTAATTTAGAACTACTATAAAATTAAAAAATCTTTTTTATTTTCTTAAATTTCGTATCAATTAAAATTAGATCATTCTTTTTCAAAGAAAGAGAGTAACGTACGTGCTGCGACCTAAAGCTAGATGAGTAAAGTTTCATCAAACTATTTAAACTAAAGAAAACAAAGGTACAATTACAATTTATTTTGATAAACGAAATACAATAAATAACATATGGTGTGAACTATAAATGCACGATTTGTCCTACTCTTTTATCATAATATGTGACTTATACTCCTTCCTATCTAAGGTAATATCCTCGTGTCATGTCCTGTCTAATTGCATCTCTCCAATACTTTTTTTTGGCCTTCCCCTAACCTTCTATGTATAGCGTTTGTATATTTCACCATACAATTCATACACAACGTTTGTATAATACACTGTATAATTCACAGTATTTGTATATTTCGTTATACAATTTGATTTGAGCACAACATTTGTTCAAAATGTAATTATTGCTAGATGTTTGTCGCTAGCCGTAATTAATTCAAATTATAACTATGTTAGCTAATTAATTAGTATATGTTTGCTTATCCGCGTAATTTTTCTTAAATGTTATCTATGGTGTAAGAATGGTCAAAAGTTCAAAATTATTGGCCATAATTTCCGGATTTTTAGAAGCCCAATGGGCTGAAAGAAATGGGCTTTGTACTGTATCAATTGATGGATAGCCAGCCCATTAGTATGGTGATCCAATTGTAATCAACTTTTCTTTTGGGAGAAAAAAAGGTATAATTACACCCACAAGTCATTGCGAAAAGTTATTTACACAAAAAATAGCCTATTTTTTTAATTATGAAAACTAGTCCCATTTGGTTATTTGTTACAATTTTGGGATTCTACCCTCGTTGTATAGACATGTATAGTCAGTGTATTTTTGTGTATCATAATGTATATTTAGTGTATAGTTCATGTATAGGCAATATACATTGTATAGCAGTGTATACTTTCTATTACTATATTGTATAGTCATGTATAGTTTCGATGATTTGAAACTAAATTTTTTATATAAATAAAACATGAGATACTTTTTTTGTAAACTTTTTATTTTTTTGTGTTATATATATGTGATTTCCCCAGATTTTTTTTAAAAAATAACTTAGGGTTCGTTTAGATAAGGGACATGAAATCAAATTAATATAAAGTTGAAGTTTTATTTGGACATACAATTTTAATTTCATAAGTTGTATTTTTTTCTTTATAAACATAAAAAAAAAATACAAGTAGTGAAAGCTATATATATTTTTTATTTTGACAAAATATTACCAAATGAACAAATTATAATTCATAAATAAGATATTAAAATATCTTAAAATATTATCATTGATAAATCACCTTTTTGAATTTAAATTAATAACATCTTTTGTGTAACCATTTATATTATTTAATTTTTAAAATTTATTGATCTAATTAAATTTGAATTTATATGGTAAAAGGTCTATTAAATGAGAAAGAAGGCACTCCTTACATAATGCATGATCGAAGGTCGTAGTGGAATAATAAGTAACTCGTCATTCTTAATTAAAGATTTTAAATTTAAATTCTGACACTAAATCGCCTTCAATATAGAAGATTTTACCCCCACTATGAGACTTTTCGACGAAATCTAAATTAGTCGAACCCAAAAATAAATATTGATCGCTCAAGCGAAAAAATATTTTTTTTTATAAGAAATATGAAGTCAAAAATTTTGTTGGTGAACTCTCCAAGATATATTAAATTCTCATAAATCATAACTCCAACAAATAATCTCGATTTGTGTCAAAAAATCTCACATTAATCGATAAAATAATTAATTAATGATCTTTTTAATATGACTTAGACAATTTCCTATTTGTCTTAACCATCAATCTATTAACTAGCAAAAAAAAAAGCAAAAATTATCAAGTGTTTTTTAGCCAAAAGTCCATCAATTTTTTTTAATTTTACAAACTTGAAAATAAAATCTGTGTACACTTTACTATTTTCAAATCTCAGTTATAAAATTATATCAGATATATTATTATTGTTGAAATACAATAAAAGGTAAAATAAAAACAAATGAATGTATGAAAAAACAAATCTAGGGAAAATTTATATGGTATTTTATCATAGACTATATCAATTTTTTTAATTTTTTTGTTTTGTTTTATACTTAAAGAAAGTGTGTCATAAACTATTTCTTCACAAAATAGTCACAAAAAAACCCATCTTTCTAGACATTAATTAATAAAAGATAAGAATAAAATAGACATTAAAATATATAGGGAAATAATAATATTTTCCACTAATTTCAATAATCTTCATCTCTAATTAATTTTAGCCTCTGCACTGACCCAACAAAAGTCCTGCAAAAATCACAAAATCCCAAATTAATTATTTCATTAAAAAAATAAATCTTGAAATAAGAAAAAATATATTAATTTTAAACATATATATATATAATATATATACCTCCATGGTACATCACCAGCAAGAAGCCAATCACCTTCTTTATCCTGATAAGTAAGTTTATAAACATCACCATTTTCTTTACCTGTAATTAAAAAAAAATTAATTTACCAATTTCACCACAAATAAACAAACAAACTACCTAAATACGAAATGAGTCACTTCAAATACGTTCATTATCTATTAGAAAATCCAAATTTAGAAAATGAAATATATATTAAAAAAAATTTTGCCCCAACCAAGTGAAATTAAACTAAGGGTCTGAAAGAGTTCACGATCTGATCTATGAGGTGTTAATTAACCCTAAAAAATTATGCAAAATTATAGATAAAAGAATCCTTATTCATACATAGACTTCTCAGATACGAAATGAGCCACTTCAAATACGTTCATTATTCTTTAAGAAATCCAACAACAACAACAACAACTTCAGCGGAATCCCATACCACTACCTTAAAGGTAGAGAGGTTGTTTCGTGAAACCCTCGTCTCAAAAATTCTTCCTTAAAAAATAAATAAAATTAAAAAGATGAATTTATACTCACTTTTTCCAAACATGGAAATTAATGTGTTAGTCAATATGTTGTATGATTGAAAAAGAGTCAAGTCAATTTTTCTTGCAATTCCAACTCCTTCCATTTTCACTTTCACATACTTATAAATTGATCCTCTGCCACCACCGCCGCCGCCGCGGCGGCCAATGCCGCCGTTCTCCACCGTGACACAGTTCATTACGCCGCGGCAGCTCTGGTGGCCGAGCTTCTTCCTTAATGAATTTACTGGTGGCCACCCTACCACCACCCCATCTTCACCACCAATATCTTTTCTGTTCAATCAAAGGTAAAAAAAATGTCAATAATTTCTTGAAAAAAAGAAAATAATTGTAAACGTAAGCTAGCGTTTGACCATAAATTTTATGAAATCGCCGTTTAAGTATATTTGTTTAACCATGAAATTCAATCAAAATTTTTGATAAAAAATAATCATAAAATAAGCTAGCGTTTGACCATAAATTCTACAAGACCATCCTATAAGTATCTGTTTAACCATAAAATTTAATCAAATTTTTAGTAGAAAATAATCATAAAGTAAGCTAACGTTTGACCATAAATTTTATGAGATCGACCATAAATTCTACGAGACCATCCTACAAGTATCTGTTTAACCATGAAAATTAATCAAATTTTAGATAGAAAACAATCATAAAGTAAGCTAGCGTTTATTCATAAATTTGACCTATTCTTCAAGTATCTGTTTAACCATGAAATTCAATCAATTTTTTTTATTATAGAATATTTTCAAGTTTTCAAGAATTGACTCAAACAATTTTACTTACAAAACTTCAATTTTTTTTTTAAAACATAACTCAAATTTTCAAGTTTTAACATCAAAATATATGATCAAACGAGAACTACTAATCAAATTATTGGTTCAAATTTTAAAAGTAGAAGATACCTATGAGTTTCATTGTTTTGATGATGATCATCAACTTTGTCCCAAACAAGCAAAGGAAGAGTTTGAACAACTTTGACATCATTTTCATCTTGAACATCAAGAATTTGATCACCTTTCTTCATCAAATTTTCACATAAAGATCCAATTTTAAAGTCATCAAGATTATACCCTTTTCTTGAATTGCCACATAGAGCAAGCCCCAATTGAAGCTCCATCATATTATCCCAAGAAATTTTTTGATTGAAGTAAATGTTAGCTAATCTATCTTTATATATATATTTCCCACCCTACCCACACATCCTGGGTGGGGTTAAATTTAGACAAAGAAGTGAATAAGTGGGAAGAGTTTCTCAAGTATGTCTTTATCATTGCTATGCTTTTAGCCGACCCAATGGACATTAAGAATCCATTTTTGGGCAGACAATAACTCCTTTATTATTTAATGACCTGTTTGGAGAAATTGTTACACGCATTCAATGCGCGTGCATCCACATTTTGTTTTTGTTATTGCTATAACTATAATTTTTATTTTTTACAAAAAAATAAAAAGTAAAAAATTTCTTGGTCTCATTTTAATTATTATATTGTGATTTTTGAAAATTAATTTGATTAATTTCAAAATAAAAAATAAAAATTCAAAGATTATAAAAAAAAAGTATTATTGAGTGAAGTTTTTTTTATACTAATATGATGAAAAAAAATATATTTTAAAATGTTAATCAAAGATTATATAGTTTAATTTTGAAAATAGAAACTATGACGAGTAAAGTGAGACGGAGGGAGTGATTACATGCTTTTCTATTTTGGATTTGAGTTAACTTGGACAGAGGATCTGCTGCAAAAGATGAGGCTCTCCTCCTACTTTAATTAGAGGTATTGAGGTTCAAATTATGAGTATGAATAAATTCTTGGTAGAAAGTAATTTTCTCAAATGAACCCTATGTGGCGTGAAACTCTAATACAGATATCAGACGCTGAATAAACAAAAAACTTTTGTACACTCAAAATGTCATCTAAATATTGATATTATTGCACAATAATCGATACAAAATTAAAAGTTTATATTTTTAAGTTTTAGGGATCATTTGACAGATGTATAAGAATAATGTTAAATATAGTATTTTAGTAATGCTTACATTAATTATATATAAATGTGTTTATGTATTATTTGATTTGATTATTAAAAATAACATGCACTGCATAAAAATATGTATTTATAAAGATATAATCTCCACATTTATGATGAAAAAGATGTAAAAAGGATCTTAAGAGGCAATGAGGGTATTTAATCATGTTAATGTCTGCATTGAAACCTCTTACATTACTAATATCATGGATTAGTAATACACACATCAAGTCTGTTTTGCTTCGAAAAATAGACTTAAGAAGCTTATGAAAAGATCTTGAGATTTTGAAAGTTTTTTGGGAAATTGATTGAGTAGATTGTTGTTGTGGATTTGTTTATGATGGAATATCTATGAAACGGGATGATCGAGGATTGTTTTGAAATGATTCAGATCGGGTTAAACTCATGTTTTTAATACTTTTTATGGGGTAATAGGACACCAGTAAAGTTGAAATATTTTTTTAATAAATCGGGACAACTTCAGTGATAATTTTGTGTCTTTTCTCTTTAATATATCTATGTAATGAGCACTTGAGAATACGTACAATTTATTTTTTCTAAATTTGATAAGCAAGTGTCTAATATAGATCTTTCATCATGTGTTTAGGTACTCAATTGAAACAAAAATTTACCAACAAATTTAAGAAGCAATCTATATATTCAACTATTATTTTATAACTAATTTGATTGTATAAATACTTTTTAAAGTTGCCCGTGAATAAACTCGGTGGGTATTTGGCCACGTTTCATTGTAGAACTATTTTAAAAAAACAAGTTTTCATTTTTAAAATGAAGAATAATATTTAAAAATCATAATCTTATTTGACAATGAATATAAATTAAACTGTTTTTTTTTTATTTTTTGTAAGTAATTTAAAATAAAAATACCTTTTATTTTCTTAAAATTTTTAAAATTAAATATAAAATTTTATGAATAAAAGTTTAACTAAAAATAAAAAAAATCATGACCAAAACACCTCCTTAAATTTTTTCCTCTTTGAATATATCCTATCTTTTTTTTTTTTTCTGACCAAGCATTTCATTTAGTCAGAAATTGTTCAAACTTGTCCTGCCTATTTCTTTTTCTGGTTCTAAATTGAGCATGCACAACTTCATGTATTCACTTTTTGGGGAAAGGACTTGCCTTTGGATTAAAGTTTAGTAGTACTATTTTACTTTTTTTTGTTGTTCATTACATGTTCGATATTCATATATTGAAGTTTGATTAAATTTGAATTCGTGTCAAGAATCACACGTTGAGAGATTAAACGCTTTTTGATTAAGGCGACTTTGTATCCAAAGGGACTTGAACCTAAAACCTTGGTTAAGGATGAATGAGTACTTACCACTCCATCACAATCCTTGGCAGAGCCACATGGGTTTTAGGGAGTTCATCCGAACCTTCTTCAGCGAGTAAAAATATTTTTTTATATATAATAAATGTTGAATCCTCTTATGTTAGTTCGTATGTCTATTTTTTAAAATTTTAAACCCCCTAACAGAAAATCTTGGCTACGCCATTATCTCTCGATGTTGTGCTTAGTGACTGATTGAAATGGATTGAGAATCATGAGATTTTAGATTTAAATTCATCTAGACAAATATATCTGATAATCCCTTTTTATCTACATTAACAGAGTTTATCTAATACCTATTGCTTCGTAAATTTTATCTAAACACTTTAAAACTTATCGATATCATCTTTATAAAAAATAAAATAAATTGAAGTCTAAGATTCAATTTTCCTCATTATGACCTAGATTTGGTCATGAAGTAGTATGATTTGGTCTATGTGGAGGAGATTTATTTGATTTATTTTGTCAATCATAAATGGTAAATATTTATGACATATAAAAAAATGTTATAATTGTGGGGTCCGGAGAAATTCATCGGTACAAATATTAAATAATTTGGTCCATCAAAATTTAGACACGTAAAAAAATAATCAAAAACAATGAAGGATTTAGACATAATACACAATCAAATATACTCAAACATGATCTTAATTGATAAAGAAATACTTCAAAATCGAACATGCATATCTAAACATTTTAATTTCATTTCAACTGGCAATTAAGCAGTTTAGTTCGTCTTCACTATGTCTCGTAGACAGGATCGTTTTGAGTTTTGACCATAAGGCTACTAAAGCAATCACTTCAATTTTTTTAGAGTCCCCACTTTCTCCTAAAGACACACATATACTAGTCTTGTTGTACGCATTTTGCGCGTGATCAAAGTGTGTACCTCATCTAATTACAAACATTACAAAGAAAAAATAAATTTAATTTTGAACTTATGAAAAGATAAATAATTCATTAATAATTTTTATAAATTATTTATTTATAAGAGTCTTATATATCATGGTAAATTAGAATTTTGATAAATTTTATTTATAAAAGTCTTATATATTATATATTTTTCATTGAAAATTTACGTTGTTTACATTCTCACTTCATAATATACGCATTTCTCCTATCTCTCCAGACCTTATTTGTAAGATTACACTAAGTATATTATAATTATTCAATATATATACATATCAACTAAAAAGAAAATAAGTCATGTTTATGAAGTTTGACTTTACACCTCCAAACTTGTTGAGACGACCCTACTTGTAAACACCAAATACGCATATGACACATAAATTTTACAGATGTGATGTCTAGATGATCGTTTCATACTCAGAGTATTCAGGTTTCAACCACCACAATAAAGATGAGCCGATATGTTTAAATGTATATACTCAAAATTAAAATATATACTCATCAATTAAAGATTAAATTTATATATATATATATATATATATTAATCATATATATTTTATTTTAAATATACTATAATTATTGAATTTAATGCAAGTTGTGAGGAGCGTGAAATACACGCATTGTGGGGAGCGTGAAAGCAGGGAAGTTAAACTCCAATACAAGCCAAAACCCTAGATTTCTGAGTCCTCACTAAAAAATAAATATTATAATTTGGGTGATTTATGAAATTTAAAATATAGTTAATTAAATTATTAAATCTTAAGTGAATAATTTATATCAATTAGATATTTTTCTTATAAATAATAAATTTTTTATCAAGTAAATTAGATTTAATATGAGTAAAATATAATAATATTATTAAATATTTGTCAAATAAAAAATATATATATTATTTTTTAAAATTGATTAAAATAAAAAAAAGAAAAGTGGGATCCACTAAAGTTCCTATTTTATGTAAATTTGTATTCCTCCATGCAGACATGCTTTGAAGTTTGAACTTGTGTTGGTTCTAATGCATTCACTGCATTTTGCATGTCTTCCAACTTTGCAATTAAAAAAATAAAAATAAAAATATTCGCTCTGTTTAATAATAGTTGTTCGTAGTTGATTTGATATGAGATTAAGAAGCAATAAATAATAAGGATAATTTTATCAAATTATCTTTTAGATATTATAAGAAGTAATTATTATTAATGATGAGGATAAATTAAAAATTAAGTGAAAAATTATTTCTTGATTTTGTAAATTATGTATAAATATTATTGGACATCTATTTTAGTATAGTAGATAAATAAAAGGCACAATTACAGTGCATGACCGTTCGGTAAAAATATTACCAAAAAATGATCATTCATGTATAGGCATGTATAGTTTGTGTATATTTCATGTATAGTCAAGTTATATCAAGTTTTTGAGTATTGTAATGCATATTCAATGTATAGCGCAAGTATAAGTAATCTATATTGTATAATCAATATATACTATTATGACTTTTGGTAAGTTATATTATATAATTATGTATATTTTTTACGATTTTTAGATTATTTTTTATGCAAATATTTTTTTATGTAAATTTTAAAAGGCTATATTTATTGTATATTTGAAATTGTTCCTAAATAAAAATAGATGATGAGAGTATCAAATTATAATACATAATATTAAAAATACTCAATAACTAACAATATTTTCGACACGAATTATTAATATAAATATTAAATTTAAAACTATAATTTCAATAATCAAACAAATTAAGTCCTATAATAAAACTCGTCTCTATTTAAGTTAAATACTGACGTTTCAAGAAAAAATAACTAACATAGAAGATTTTTTTACTTAAATTACACTGAATATATTATTGTTGTTATTGGACGCACGTCTTGCAAAAAGATTATAATAATCTCATTTCTTGTTAATCTAAATGATATTAATTTTTATCCAAAACAACAAAAACCTCAGACAATCGAAAAACTAAAATGAGATTAACAATAATTAAAGAATAAACAAATCATGTTTAATTACATGCATGCATTAAGCTAATTAATACAACCTTGGATTAATTAATTATTTAATTTAAAGTAATTAGGACCATTGAAGAAACAAGGATGTGTCTTTATGTCCTAACAAAAATACGAAAATGTAGATAGAATAAAAAATAAGAATAAGAATAATTAAATAATTAGGAGACATATGTTCCCAATATGGGCAAAGGAAAATTCTTGTCTTTTTTTTAAATGTTTGGTCCCAAAAAGATAAGTTTATAAATATTATTTGATCATAATTTTTTCGAGAGTCAAATAATTTTTATCTATTATAATATTTTTCTTATGTATTTTATAAATAATAATGCAATTTATGTATTACGAGAATTTATTATGAATAAGCTTTATGTTGGTTATCAATCTTCTCAAACAGATCATCCTACATCTATATATAAATACTGGTCTATCAAGAATACTATCGTAACCTTTTTAATTTTTCTTTATTTAGATTTAAGATCAACAATGTAAGTAAACTCATACTGACGGAGTTATATAGTACTTTTTATTCTTTATATGGCTTATAAATATTTTAAGTTCTTAGTTATTATAATTTATTTATTGATTGTCTTATATCTAGTATCTTATATTTTTGGGGTTTGATATTTTTGAGACGAGGGTCTTTCGGAAACAACCTCTCTATCTCTATGAAGTAATAATAAGGTCTGCGTATATTTTACCTTCCCTACACCTTATTTATGGGATTTCACTTGGTATGTTGTTGTTGTAGTTATTATAATTTATTTATTTTCCGTCTTATATCTAGTATCGTCTGCTTTTGGAGCTTGATATTTTTTAGACGAGGGTTTTCTAGAAACAATCTCTCTATCTCTATGAGATAGTGGTAAGGTCTACGTACATTTTATCCTCCCCCAAACATCACTTGTAAAATTTCACTGAGTATTTTATTACAATTTATAAGATTTCTAAATATATAAAAAAGTTGGTGTACACAGATTAATTCCTATCTTATTAAAGTATTTTTTTTAATAGACCCCGACTCAATTTTTTTTATATTAAATATACCACATAAATTAAATTAGAAATTAATTAAATGAGGAGACATATGTTCCCAATATGTACAAGGGGAATATAATTAAATTAGTTTATTTTTTTGGTCCCATAAATAAATAAAATAAAAAATAAAATTTTGTATGTAATGGCTGCATCACTTACAACACAAGAAATATGACATTACTAGGATTACAAGTAATACTGTCCCCTTATAATTAAATAAATACAAAATATCTTATGTTATATTATTTTCAAAATTAATTTAATATTAATAAGAAACAAAGGTCACGTGCATGTCATGTGACTGTTTTCAAGAACCAACACGAGTGGCATTATATTAATTAATTATGTGTCACTCATATTCCAACAAAAAAAAAAATTAGTTGTCTATTATGATTAGTCTTAATCAATCCATTTGGCTTGATCCACGTGTAAATTATTGATAAGGGATGGATTTAAAAATTAAATTAAGTAAAAAGTAATAATTATGTTTTACGTTTTTAATATTGAATTCATTGTATATTTGAAGTTTCGAGTTTGAAAATTAGGGTTAAAGCAATTTTAGTCCTTCTATTATGATTTTTAATTCTGATGATATCGACTAAGCAGAGTTGATTGTAATTGGTCATCGATATCACAAGGATTAAAATCTATCCATTTGGCTTGACCGATGAGTAAATTCTTGATAAGGAATGGATTTAAAAATTAAATTAAGTAAAAAAAAAATTCATGTTTTATGTTTTTAACACTGAATTTATTGTATATATAAGAAATTTCGAATTTCAAAATTAGGGTTAGAACAATTGTAGTCCTTCAATTATGATTTTCATTCTTATGATATCGACTAAACAAAGTTGATCATTTAATTATTTAAATCAAATGGTCAAACTCTGCTTAGTCGATATCACAAGGATTAAAATTATAATTGGACTAAAATTTCACCTATATGCTTTCAAAATATTTATAATTTAACATGATTATTAATTTTTAAGTTTGTATTATTAATTTATATTTGACGATTGACAATACTATATATAATTCTAAAAATATTTCACTCAAAACATATTTTCTTCATAAGGGACCAAAAAACATACATTTTAATAAATTGAAGGTTAAATGTGTTTTGCTGAATATTTCAAGGACTAAAATCAAAATTTACCATTCATCTAGGGATCAAAAGTGCTATTATTCTCAAAAGTTATTGAGTAATTCAGATACTGAATTCAATTGAACTCGTAAATTCTCGTGATAATCTATAGATGTGAATAAACAATTAAAGGACCACCTAAAATTTGTATTTTGTGAACAATATCAAAGACTAATTAATCTCAAATGGTCCTAATATATTTTGTACCTTATCATAATGGTATATAATCTTGAATAAAACAATTTCATTGAATCTAGTCATATATGGTTGGAATGATGTTGAAAATTCATATAAAGAAAAAAAAAAGAAAAATAATATGTAGACCACTTAAATTATCTTTATAAAAAGATTGAGTGGACATTGATTTACAAGTAATTTTCAATAAATGAAAAAGATATAATAATTATGACACTTTAATTTCTTAATAATTTAATATATATATATATAGTGTATAGGTCCCCTACTAGGGGGTTGGGGGAATTAACATTACAATTAGGTCCCCCTTTTGACTTTAATATTTGTTCATATAGTCAAAATGTACCAACAAATTTGCTAGATTAGACTAGTAAGTAGGACAAAATAATAATAATTATGTTTACAAAAAAAAATAAATCCAATTTATGTGGTACCAAATTGCAAAAGTCGAATAGTTTAATTTTGATCGAAAATTAGGGTATGTAATCTTCAAAGTTTTTAAAATAAATTTATGTATTTGAAAATAATGTAAAAGTAGAATAAGTCACAATGATTGAAAATTTAAAATGTTGAAAAGATATATGAAAAATTATGATCAAATATAAAATTATTTTAATTTTAAAAGTGCTACGTAATTGATAGGAATGTTCAAGATTTTGATAAAAATTGAACCAAATTGATTTTATTTGGACCTAATCAGATCAGATGATAATTCTTCACTCATCTCCTCTCAGAGCTGGGTAAGTAATCTTTAAAGACATCTCTTCGATCGATTCTCTTTAATAAATAAATTTTCATAAAAAAAGAATAACTTTCACATAATTTTTTATTGAATGTAACTATTAAGATTTTTTGATTCTCTAAAAAACAAAATGTAATAAAATCTGATGACAATTTTTACTCGTCTCCTCTCGGAGCTACATAAGTGATTCTCAAAGACATCTCTTTGATCTATTCTATGCAACGGATAAATTTTCATAAAAGAGAATAACTTTCATATAATTTGTAATTGAATGTAACTATTAAGATTTTTCGATTCTCAAATCTCAATTAATCAAATTACATACTTGGATAGATAAATAAACATGAGGGAACAAGAAGTAAAAAAAAAAAAGTGAAAACTTGAAAAGCAAGGGAAAAGACATTAAATTTGTTTTTGTAGGGTTTAAACACCAACAAATAGTAGTGAAAATGGAGGTTGTGCTACCATTTACATAGACAACATGTTAGAGAATAATAATTAATGATTTCAAATCTCTTTGATTTTGACTACTTTAAGTTTGTTTCCTTAGATTTTATGTTTATTTGTCTCAAAAAAACATCACTAGGCAAAGATTGTGCCCATTCACTTCTTATTTTCTTACACAGAGTTATATAGGTATTAATTACAAAGAAATATATATATATATATATATATATATATATATATAATGTATAAAATAATATTTTTTTGTCTAATTATTAACTTGACATAAAGAATAAGAAATAGTAAATGACAGAAGTAATTTTATCAAATCATCCTTTGATTTATTTGTCTGAAAAAAAAAACATCACTAGGCAAAGATTGTGAGCACTCACTTCTTATTTCTTGTGTAATTTGATAGTCGATTAGAGTTATGGAGGTATTAATTACGAGGATATATATATATATAGACATATATTTGTTATGTAGAATATAATTATTTTACTTTTTATTTTGAGCTCCATTCGATTCCTTTTATATGTCACCTTTTGTGATTACACTTATATTTAGAAAAAAAGTGACTTTACTATTTTGCCCTTATTGAGTCTGTTTTTTTGTAGTCATGTTTTCAATTAATGATACTAAATATGCTAGATTTCAAAAATTTAAATGCATTTAGAGCCAAAAATTTAGTTGAAATGCATTTAGTTCTTCTAGTTGGTTAAATATATCTTTTCAAAGCTCATTAAGTATCAAAGATAAAATAAGAAAAACAGTGTCATTGATGCATTGGTTTTGTGAAATGACATATATTAAGAACCATCTATTTATAGTAAGGACGACATATAAAAGGGACTGAAGGGAGTATAAAATAATATTTTTTTCGTCCAACAATAGTTGTCTACTATTGGCTTGACACAGAGATTGAAAAACAGTAAATGATAGGGGTGATTTTACTAAATTATCCTTTGAATATGATAAATACAATATCTTGAAAAATGTAATAGGAAAATAACTATAATTAATGATAAGGGTAGATTAGGAACTAAATATAAAATTATCTTTTGATTTCATAAAGTGAACAAATATTTTAGACATGTACTTTTAGTAAGGGTGACAATTGGACGAGTTAGGTCAAATTTGATTGGGTTATAATGGGTCAAGACAACAAACGGGTCAAGACCCAACCCAACCAAAATTTACTTGGGTCAAAATGGATTGGGTCAAAACGGGTTGAGTAATGAGTTATAGAGCAGATCAAGACTCAACCAAACCCAACTTTTACTAAGTTTTACTTACTTTATTTGTCCTTTTTTAATATTTTAGTACTTAATTAAATTATATTTTGACTATATAAAACATATTAAATTAAAAAAAAGTGTTTTACAAATATTTTGACAAGATCTCTCTTGAGTCAATTCGAATTGAATATCAACCCAACTTTAAATGAGTTGGATTGAGTTTGGTTGAGCTAATAAATGTGACGGTTGGACGGGTTGAACAAGTTGGATTTTATTTTGCCACCCCCTAACTTTTAGTATAGTGAACAAGTAAAGATGGAAAAAAAGGAGTACATAAATTTTCTAATAACTTATACATCTATTAGTTATGCGAGTTTCTAACTACTCACGATATTAATTAGGTACATAAATACTTACCTACTAACGAACTATCAAATTAAATGTGATATTATTTATGCATACTTTAATGTTGAATAATAATTCACCTTCAAATCAGCTATCAAACAATTTGAATCACATTTTAGTTATTAAAAAATATTAGATAATTTTTTTCGATTTATAATCGTGTTTATTTTGTGCATGCATGGGTCATGATTTCGTGCTTGAATTGGAGAGCTCTTTATCCGTCCATCCATCAAATCAAATATATAAATAGAAAGAGACAAATTTTAAATTAGAATAAAGGGAAAAAGCTCAAATATGCCATCGAACTTTGAGAAAAGGCTCATTTATGTCATCCGTTAAAAGTTTGGCTCATTTATGCCATTACC
This sequence comes from Solanum aculeatissimum, assembly GCA_038996855.1. Classification (NCBI taxonomy): domain Eukaryota; kingdom Viridiplantae; phylum Streptophyta; class Magnoliopsida; order Solanales; family Solanaceae; genus Solanum; species Solanum aculeatissimum. The sequence continues at coordinate 119 of JBCEWC010012921.1, read as the reverse complement.
GTTTGAGAAAAGGCTCATCTATGCCATTATTTTTTAACTCCAGTTTTACAAAACCACTTAAACAACTTTAAACACTTTTTAATTAGATTTTTGGATCAAATGTAGTCTTTTTGGTCATT
>JBCEWC010012920.1:0-15488 GCA_038996855.1 Solanum aculeatissimum | reverse complement strand
ACTCACACCTCAATTGAGATGCAAAGAGGTCGTTGATCAAATATAGAATCCAACTAGAGTTGGGGTCGATCCCACAGAATATACAGCTAAAAGCACTTCGTTTTAAATGTAATTTATATTTCCAAAGTAATAATGCAAAATGGAAATGGGTTTATCTGTAACCAAATTTAAACTAAATAACTACTGCGTTCTACGAATTACTATTTATTATGGCTACTGGGTTTCAATCAATGATTTACTAGACTAGGTTCATGATTCCTATGACATCGATTTCAATACGCAAACATTAAGGTTTTCGTGGTAATGATCTAACATACAAAGTAAGTAATTAGGAGTTAACACCTAATTCACCTTCCAGTCCTTCTTAGGTGCATGTCATCCCTTACCTTCCGGTCTCAAGACGTGTTACTTGTGGCACTTAAATAATTACTAATTATGTACAAATTATATAATATCTTTTAAAAAAAATTTATAGTGTTAAAATCAAAGCAATAATTAAAAAAGTAATTTTTTTTAATTTTAAATAAATTTATTACCTTTTTGACTGGCAAGTTATTCAATACAAGTTGAGAAGATTACTTAAACTGGAGATAGTTTTATTATCAAAAAACTGTTCGAATTCAGTAGCTCAAGAAGCTCGCTGGAGCGCTAATTTCATTATATATAAAATGAGATAAAAGAAAGGAAAAAAAGAAAACAACAACAAAAGAAATAATTCAAACTATGAAAAAAGAAGTTAGCGATTTTTTTTTTAAAAAAGTGAGGCACATGTGCATTTTACCATTTTGATTTGGAAAAAAAAAATTATCCTTTTGAAATTTTATAACAAATTTATTGCGTTTTTAACTCCAAACTTAATATTTAATTTACCGACACATTCACACCACATATTCAGGATTTGATTTAGATTAAATTTTAAAAAAATCATTTCTTTTTAAAGAAAATTTTAAAAATAATATGCCATGTTAAAATATCATATAAATTAAAACTAAGGAGAATAACACTTCTCCAACACTCTCTTTCTTTTTGGATGATATGGATTTGATTGATTATATACATTGGCTAGTATTTTCTTCTTATTATTATTATATAAAGGGAATAAAATATTTCTATATCATTTAAGATTTTAAATTACAATGGCATATCAATTTTCTTAAATTATATTTAAATGTTAATATTTTATTTACAAAATAATGCAAACTTATAAATTTATTTATTTTTTTTTAAAAAAATAATATTAATTTTATATGATTGGAATATATTTTCTCTCCTAATTTATTGCTAATGACATATTTTACACGAAACAAAAAATCAAGAAAAAGGAAAAGTCAGTTTAATTAGATTTGTAAAAAATTTCACTCTTTAATTAACCACTAATATTTCTCCTTAATTAAATCTTGTCATTTATTAACGTATTAATTAATATTGTCATTTAATTGATACGTATTATGCAGACTTCAATCTTGCAATTTATTTTTTTTCTTTTTCTTTTTGTTGGAAAATCTTCTCCTTAATTAAATGGTGGAATAATAATCTTAAGGTTGGCCTTTTTATTTTTATTTTTATAATTAATATCAACTATAATTATATATTTACATGGTGAAAGTTTTGTTGTTGTATATAGTTATAATTAAGTATGTACATTGTGAAAATATGTTGTGGGTGTTTGATTGAAAGTTTGTATGGTTTGTTGTGAATTTTTTGGTATACTTTCAGTTAAATGGTAAAATAATTGGTGTTTAGGTTGGTTTGTTTTTTTTAATGCACTGTGAAAATAATCTTGTGAAAAAATTTGGTTGATGTCTTTGGTTATAATTAGGTATTTATATAGTGAAATTATTGATGATACACATAACTGTACCATAAAAAAGTCAATAATTTAAACAAAAAATGGAAAAAAAATAATTAGGAAACTGAGCAAAGTTTTTATCATTCTAACTGGAAACACATAACAATAACAATCAAAACTATGCAAAATGAAATTCAAAAAAAAAGTTTGATAAAAAATAAATATTTTCAAATTAAAAATGGCTAAAGATCAAAATGAAAAGATGTTGTCTATTTGATGCTTCTTAGTGTATACTTTGATGGAACCACATTGTCACTAACTAAAACATATTCCCTAGAAACTTTTGGTGCGCTAAGTCTGCTGACAATCTTCTCAGTAACTTCATTCTCGCTTTCTGCATCGGACTTAATCTTCCTCTTCCCGTAGTCCCAAAGCAGTGCACCATACCTCAGACGAAATAGATTCGGATCGATGAAAGTTGTAGCAATATCCATATGACCTTGTGAAAAATATTCAACAAAAACACAAGTATAGAGACCACAATGTCATGAAGAAAACCACTTAATATGTTGGTCATAAGGAAACAACTATATCAACAATTTACCAAAAACACACACATAGATATCTACAATACCACCAAATAAACTACCAACTATAAAAGGATACATTCATCAATAAACTATACTATCAACAATTTAAACAAGTTTGACATCAACAGTTCTACCAAAAAATATATCACAATATCAAGAATATCACCAAAAAAACTGTCAACTATATCAATGAGAAATCTATAAAGTTTGATGTCAATTAAATCAGGAAAAAATCGTAAAAAATAAGGAATACGAGCAATGTTGATGTCAGATTATACAAAGTATATTCATTTTTCAATAAAAAGAACACCAATTTTTCTATTAACTATGTCACCAAGAATCAAACACATGAAAGAGCAACTAAATCAAGAGTTCACCAAAAAAAAAGTGCAAATAACACCAAATAAACTACCAACTATAAAGGGATACCATCATCAATAAAATATACTATCAACAATTTAACCAATAAAAATATTATCAAGAAAGCAAGAGTTCATATTAAAAAACAACAATTTAATCGACTTTGTCAATTAATTTTGCTCATGTGAATACATATCAATACTGAAAAAACAACCAACATATACTATCAGCCAAAAAAAATTCAAATTCAACATAAACAATATATCAGTAAGAAATATACAAAGTTTGATGTTAATCAAATCAGAAAAACACACATAAAAAATCAGGAATATGAGCAATATTACTACCAGACATACAAAGTATACGAATTTTTCAATAAAAAAAATACCAATTTTTCTATCAACTATGTCACCAAGAATCAAACACACGAAGGGACATTTAAATCAACAGTTTACCCAAAAAAATGTAAATATATACAAATACCACCAAATAAACTACCAACTTATAAAAGGATATCATCATCAAATACTGCACAGTATCATGTTTTATGATTAAACAACACATAATGAAATAGAAAATGACTCTAACAAAATTAAAAAGAATAACTTGACCAAAATATTAAACCTTAGTAATATCATATATTAAACAAAAAACAAACAAAAAAGATCTTCCTTGAGCAAGGAGGGTTTTCACTCTAAATCAGCTAGCTATGTCTTTACTTTGTGTCTTTCTTCGTTTATCTGTGTTGAGGGATCTGATCCCTTGGTAGAGTAGACGCGTGCAGGCAACAACAAAAAATTACCATCATAATTAGCAGTCTGGTAAATTGGATAAAAATAAATGATGTGATACTTGTAGTGCATGTATCAATCAACCAGGCGAGCTAATTAATTAACTGATCATTAATTTGTGTTAGGCATAATATAAAATAAATTTCCATAAAAAACTTTTTCAAAAGAGAACAAATGAATTATTTTCTGAAGAAATAAGACTTTATAGTGTTGTCAACAACATGGATGATGTTTTCAATTGTAAACTTGATGATTTTTTAACTTTTTTTTTTTTTTGAAAATTGATAATACCGTCTTAAGTGTCAATTAGAGCAATTAATATATATGGGGTAAGATTTAAAATATCTGCGAAGGAAAATGTTGTCCATGCATAAGTGATTTGTTCTTATTAATAAATAATTACTATGTACAAATTATATAATATCTTTTTTTTTTAAATTTACAATGATAAAATCAAAACAACAATTAAAAAAATAATTGTTTTTTTTAAATTTTTAATAAATTTGTTGTTTTTTTGACTTCGAAGCTATTCAATACAAGTTGAGGACATTACTTAAACTGGAGATAGTTTTATTATGAAATAAAACTGTTCGAATTCAATAGCTCAAGAAGCTCGCTGGAGGGCTAATTTCATTATATATGAAATGAGATAAAAGAAAGGAAAAAAATTAAGAAAAAAAAAATTAAATATTTATTCATTATATTGCTTAATTTGATTGGTTGAAATTTAAATTTTTCTCAAATAAATGATAAAAATCATATATGAATTATATTTTGAGCTGATATACTTGAAAATAATATTTAAAATTTTATTAATTTAATAATATTTTTCTATTAGATTATATTAAATCAACCCTTCATTTGTTAATCCGACTCATAACTATGGACCCGACTAAAATGCATACTTGTCCTGCTCGTCTAAAAAAAGATTAATTTCTTTTATTGATATAAAATTTTCTATCAATTATCCAATTGTTTTGTTTTTTTCCTCTTTTTATTCTTTTTTAATCTCTTATTCTTAATTAGGATATCAGGGACTCAAATTTGAATTAAACTTTCCTATTTATATTCTTTTAATTTATATTATTATCATGATTGGATGGAGATGGGAATATGAGAAAATGTTATTTTCATATTTTTTATTTTGAATTTTAGATACACATAAAAAAAGGTTATATATGTACATAATTGCGTAATTAAATCATCTTTGATTGAACTAATTATTTCTATATGAATATGATCATTATTGTTCTCTTTTTTTCTTCCATGTTTAAGTTGAAAAAAATTAAAATGATGAACAGATCCAAGACGAAAAAAAGCGGAAGAAAAAGGAGATGGGGTGGACTGAGGTGAGGGGGATGAGTATATAAAGTAAAGAACTAACTTCTGTTTGAAAAAAAATTTATTTATCATAGAACCTAAAATTAGATAAATCATATGAGACCATATGTTAAGTTATTTCAAATCATTTAAACGAAGAAGACTTAAAATACCCTTAGACTATGAGATTTGGTACAACATCGTCCTATAAGGGTATTTTTAAACCAAAAGATTGATGTCAGAGGTATTTTTGAGTCAAAAGGTTGACGTCAAAGGTATTTGAGGGGTCAAAAGGTGGATGAAGGATAGTTTTGAACCAATTCAAATAGTTAAGTGACACTTTAGGCCCTTCTCCATTAAAAAATTTAGTTGAAAATCATAAGAAGACAATCAATACTAAATATCAATTCCTCCTATAAATTTATTTTTTCTATACTCAAGAGTTACTCCATTCGTCCCACTTTATATGATTTACTTTTCATTTTAATTTGTCTCTAAAAGAATGATATTTTTATATTTAATACTAATTTAATTTTTTTATTTATCTTTAATAAAATAATTTTTAGTCACGTAAATATTTATAACTTATTTTAGATCATAAGTTACAAATATCTTTCGTTCTTTTATAAACTCCGTATCAAATTAAACTAACTCATATACATTAAAATTAAAGAATGTATTTCTTTATTTTTAAAGAACGATAAATTACTAATCAAACATGAAAAAATTGAAAAACAGAGTGAGATCATTCTTGTTTGAAAATTCTAATAGGCAAAGAAAGAAAGTGGTGAAAAGACAGATAAAATTGTTGCTATTCAGCATCTTATATTGTCTTCCACCAATTGTTCTCTCTTGTCTATTGACAAATAGTAGAATAATATGGACTCTGAAATTGGCAGAAAACTTCCAAGCATTTTGGTGGATTTTTTTTTCTTTCAATATGATATGCCAAAAAAATAAGTTTTTCTTCTTTTACTTTCCTTGTATTTTCAGTATGAATTTCATGGAAAATGTTTAGTCAGACAAAAATGTTTTTGCAAGCAAGAAGCTTACATGCATCATTTGGGTCCGTGCAGGATTGGAACTCCAACAAATGTCATATTTTTATCAGTGTTTTAAAAAATGTTTTTGAGGAACAATGCAAAAGATATATATTTATTTTTCGAAAATCAAATTATATAAATATTGATTAATATTTTATAACTAATTTTCAAACATTTAAATTTTAAAAACTTAACTAACCTAATTCAATTTCATTTAGAAAATTAACAAAAAGTAGAAGCAAAATGTCACATATAAAAGCCAACGCAGGAAGTACAACTTGTCAGCAGAAAAACAGGTACGAAATTTATATACTGTATAATATGACTAAGTATATACCCTCTCCGTCGAAAATTAATTATTTACTATATTAAAAATAAATATTCAATTAAGAGATAATTTTTTAATTTATTTTTATCATTAATTATAATTATTTTCTTATCATATTTTTTAAGATATTATATTTAAAAATTAATCTAATAAAAATACTGATCATTTAAGAATAGTAAAGTCCTAGTACTATAAACAAGGACAGTTTGGGACGACTTTACTTTGACTGACAACAAAAGTTTGACTGGAAAAATAGTTTCACACATAAACTTCCATGGAAAACGATAAAGTTCCGCAACTTTACATGCATGCATAATTCCAAGAAATAACATTTTCAAAGAGAGAAATACAATTCCCAAATCACTACTATTAACACAATGATTTCAATGAAAATATAGAGTCGTCTTCGAAAAGGACATACAATGCACAAATTTAAATTCAATCAAGCACTAATATAAATCTCGGATTCCTAATGAGATAACACTACAATTGATCAGCAGAAAAAACAATTAATTAAGAATTTCTATATACTATTTCCTCCATTCATTTTTACTTGAACCCTGTACTATTTTAGGATGTTCAACAATACTTAATTTTACACTTAGTTCATTAATTATAGTTATTTCCCTATTACATTTTTCAATACATTATATTAATTATATTCAAAGGGTGATTTGATAAAACTACTCCTATATCATTTACTATTTTTTAATCCCTATGTCAAGTCAATAGAGGTGAAGTAAAGATGGAGAAAGGTAGTAATACATAATTTGACCATATTATGATATCTATAGTACCATGCATAAACAAGGAAAGTTAAGAACGACTTTTACTGACTATCAAATTTATTTGATTTAAAAATAAGGTCAACAATTATTTAATTAGTGTAACAAAGGGTTTGAATTGGCATGGAAAAATGTGAGAAATTGCATGAGAAAGAGTTCCATGCTTCCACATGTAACTAAACTCTACTTAATTAAATTCAATTCCTTTGAACAGAAAATAACTTCAACAATTTAATTTCTTTTTGGAAGAAAAAATAACTTCCTATTATTTTCAGGTACCATGAAATTTCGTGAAAATATCAAGACAGAAAAGAAAGTGTAGAATTTAAATTCCCCCCCAAAAAAGTCCCTTCTCTTTTCTACTTCCACCTTCCTCAATCCTCACTGTTTACTGCCAATATTCCATTTTATAAAATCGTCAATGTAATGCGATTTTTCTTTAAGGTGAAATTACTTGAATATCTGCGAAATTTAATAAATTAAAAAAATAACGTTTGATAATTAAGTCGAATATACGCAAAATGTCAAAATTATCCTTGTTGGTGGCCAATGAGAATGTCATATCTTTTCATTTTCTCTTTTTTTTTAATAAAAGACTAAGCTTTTTATATCAAAAAGATCCTATAACTCCTAACAACATTACGTAGAACCGTGATGCTAGAATATTAAAATAGCTTTTGGAAAGAAAGAAAAAGATATCATTTTTTATTTGTCCTACATAATTAATTACAAGGACCAAGTGGATGAAAAACGCAAGAAAAGTATGTTTCAACTATAATACTAATATTCTCTCCGTTTCATTTTAATTATCATAATTTTTTATTTTTAAAGGTAAATTATATAAATTATAATTAACATTTTAAAAATATTATATTTTTTATCATATAGATATGAAAAAAATTACAATCGATGATATTTTTCTTATAATTTTTTATTTTAAAATATCAAACTAATATAATCTAATTTAATTTTAAAAATTAATCAAATTGATTAATAAAAAATACAAGACAATTAAAGTGGAACGGAGGGAGTATTTTGTCTTATTATATAAGAGACAATTGAGGGTCAAGTAGGCACGACGTGCAAGGGCATTTTCTTAAATAAATAAATAAATAATTTTTTAATTTGTTTTAATTTAATTAGTTATATAATTTTATTAAAATTGTGGGACCCACTTTAGCTATGACTTTTAGTTTTAAATTCATATATCCTTTGATTATAACTTTATTATTTTGATTGTTAATAATATTTGTGTATATTTTGTACCCTCTTTGAGTAAAAAATCAACGATAAGCTATAGATATCTCAACAGACCTCTTCACATTAGGAAAACGAATTTAAACATTTTTTTTCTATTTTAATATAGTTGATGTGTGTGTGTATATATATATATATATTATATTATTTTTTTTTGAAATTACGGGATCCACTTTAACTTTAAAGTTATAAATTCATATACTTCAATTATAGCTATGTTATTTCGAGTATCAATAATATATTCTACTAGACCAAATTAGTAGTATATTCTAGAATATGGTGCCATGAACAAGTACAGTTAGGCATGACCTTCACTGACTATAAAATCTAGCTTTTAACATTAATGGTCAATAATTATTTAATATTTGTTAAAAGAAAAAATGAAGGTTTGAATGAGAAAACTTTGAATTCCATGCTTTTACATGCAACTAATAAATCCCTTTCTGTACTTATTTTCTTTTATTCCTACTTAACAAACGTTACAAGCAGAAATATTAGGTATAGTAGAATTAGTTGTGTCTTTATATACTGTGTTATATATGTTGATTTATCGTATTTACATATTATCATGTGTTTTTCTTTACTAGTCGCTCTCTCTATTTCCTTTCCTTTTTCATATCTAGGTTTTTCTCTGTTTATGGATTTTTGAGACGGGAGTTTCCAGGAAACAGTTTCTCTATCTCTATGAGATAGTAATAAGGTTTGCGTACATTCTACCCTCCCCAGACCCCGCTTGTGAAATTTCACTGAATATATTATTGTTAACTGTATAAATTTTTATTTGACTCTTAAAAAAATATTTTCCTTTGTACCAAACACACCTTAAGACTAAGTCTTGATGTCAACCCACATTTCCTTCTTGGGTAGTTTCAAGTTTGTTAAAAATATAATAGAAAAAAAGGAAAAAAAATGAGTTTGTTGCATGTGGAAGTCAGATTATTACCATGCAATTAGTCTTTTGTCTTATTAAGTAAATATATTTAAATTAAAGGCAAGTATATATTATTTGATTTGAGCACTAATAAAATATTTGTTGACTTTATTTTTAAAAGCTAAATTCTCTAGTCTATGAAAGTCATGCTTAACTGTCCTTGATTTACAAGTAAATTTCTACTTTAATCAACATATATTCGAACTATATTTTTAGTGGTCTTTCCAGTCATGAGAATTATAGTAATTTCTTGAATATCGTATTCATTCAATTAAATAATATTACGACTACTTATTATTTTGAAGTGTCTAACAAAAAAAATTTCTTAGTTTATAATTTTTTCATATTGAAACTCTCAATTCAATCAAAAGTTACTATAGGATTCGATTTTCAACCTGATTGAGACTGTGACATCTCAAATTGAGGCGAAAAATAGACTTATGTTTCCTTCACTTTACCCCGAAAAGTAAATAAGAGCAATAATCACATTTAAAAGACATTGACTATCTCAAAAAAATATATATATTTCAATTTCAGAACAATTTTGATAATATATAAAAGTCATTACTTTACGTCCATCTAAGACTCAGAAGCTACTCCTAAGTCCTAACAAAAGTGATAGAATTATTTGTAATATTTCAATTGTGTACATTTTCTGAGCAAAAGACTGATTGTTATCTTACTTTGTCTAATTCAATAATTTTTCTCATTCCATGAAATTTCATGGTGAACATACAAAGGAAAAAGACAAACTTGCTTTATTAATTTTTCCAAAAAATATCTTGAAGGGAAATTAAATTGTTGGGAAAAAAAGCTGTGAAAAAGAAAAGACAGAAGAGATTAGACATTACAAAATTCTTCCACCAAAGTGTTTGGAAAGTTTCTGACAAATTCATTATCCATTACTCAAAATAATTGGTGGAAGGCATTATTGCTTCATAGCAGCCACCATTCTGTTTTTTCACCACTTTCATTTTATTCATTCTTTTATTTTTGCCATCAAAATGACCTCATAATTTCATATTTATATCTACTTTACTGTTTCTCTTTTTAGGAAAATACCATATCTCTAATTAAATTTTTATCCTCATCTAATTTTATATTTAGGAATAATCATCTATTCTCATCCATTTTTAAAAATTTCAAAAAATCATTCTTTCCATCCGGATAAATCAATTCAGTAATTCGGATACATCAATTCAGTAATCCGGATACATTAATTTTGATACTTGAATGTATCATGTTTTAAATGCTACCTACTGATACTTAAAACCCCTAATTTTTATATCCAAAATTGAATTAATGTATCCGAATTGCCATGTTTTTTAAGAGATTTTTATAAATTTAAAAAGGGTAGAAAAAATTATAATTGACTCTTTACACTATATGATTTATGTAAACCTTATTTTATTTATCAACTAATTAACTACGATTAGTCGGTTTTCTTTTGAAAGCCCTTAGTACTTACTCCAATATACTCCCCCCATTTTTGTAAAACTACAAGAGCTTTGATCAATATTGTAAGATATATTGTTTCATTTTATTGATAAGAGTAAAGTAGCAATGTATAATATTTTTCATTTTTAAATATTAATTTAATTTAATTTTTGAAGTTAAAAAAACTAACTCTCCAATAGTGAAAGGCGAGAAATATTTTAAAATGAAGGGAGTATGATTCCAAATTATTGTTAGTTTTGTATGGTAACAGTCATAACAAGTGTCGAACATAAAATGTAGGAGTCCCAAATCACAACTTTTTATTTTAAATAATTTTTACTAAAAGAATATAAAAAAAAGTTTAAATTATATGCATGATTAGTGTACAAAATTTTCTATGCCATCAGATAACTTAATTATTATATGTGCATTGTTAGTGTACTAAATATTATACACCATCAAGTAAAGTTGACCTACTATTGCAGGTTATCTTTTTTTTAAAGTTTTTTTTTTTACTTTTTCTAATTTTTAATTTTATTTTCTAAAATTAAAAATAACTTCCATAAATACATCTTAGCTGAATTCTCAGCCAAAATTTTCGCTTGTGATAGTTGAATTTTAAGATTTTGATGCAAATTTTTATGTGATGTTTGCACTTTAAATATTTTTTTAAGTTATTTTTCTAAAAGAAAACTTAATATCATTTGCAAGAATTTTGATGTAGATATTTTTTCTATCCAAAATTAACAAGTTGAAGCACGGATGAATTACTTCTTCCAATTTTAATAGTATTTGAGGTGAAAAATTATTTTATTAATTATGTATGAAATGAGATAAAAGAAAGGAAAAAAATAAAAAATAAAAAATTTGAAATTTTTGTAGAAATAAATCTTTAATTTTTTTTGTATGGGGTGGGGGGGTGGGTGGGGATTTGGGGGGTAGGGATCGGAGGGGGGGCATCGAATGGAGTAAAAAATTAAAATTTGAATTATTTGTAAAAATAACTTTTGAAGTTTTTTGTATGAGGGGCGGGGAGGGAATTGGGTGGATCAGCGTAAGAAGGGAAAAAAAGTAAAATTTTCAAAAATAAAATTTTAATTTAATTTTAAAATAATATTTTTTTTTAGGATAGGGGTGTTGTGGTAGGGATGAGATAAAAAAAATCAATTTGAAATTGGATAAGAATTTTAGAAAATGTTTTCCTTAATTTTTGACAGAAAATCATTTTTCTTAAATTAAAAAAAAAAATTAATTTAAAAAATATTTTTCAAAACATTTAAGCCACTTAATGAGAAATACACCTTGATGCTGGTGTAATTTCTTACATTTGCAGTCAAACTTGTTTAAGATTTGAATATTTTGATGTACATATTTAGCTCATCTATTTTCTATTTTGAAGAATCAGATTGAAACGGTGAGAGGATATAGATAGGCTTGAAAAAGTAAAGACAATTTGAAATACGGAGCTATAAATATTTAATTTGATGGTTGGTTGCTCATCTAACAACACTTCATGTTGTACAACATTTTATTTGGCTTCTTCTCTCCTTTCAACCATATCCTCTCGTTATTTCGATTTGATTATTCAAAAAAAAAATAAATTATTATTAATATTTTAATTCAAAAATATTTTTATCGACTAAAATATTTTAAAGTGAATAATACAAATGAAAGAAATTATAACATCAGCAATAAAAGCTGCCAGACGTGATTCCCCCTTTTTCTCTTGGGACATACGGTGAGAGGGCTACACACTATTTAATAAAAACTTTATCTTATATATTGATGGTGTGAAAAAAAAATTGTGTAAAAAGTTCGTACACTAGCATCATATGAAAAAAAAGAAGCAAATTGTAAGTAATTTGCTAAGACAGTTTGAAATCGTATTATTTATCTATATTATTAAAAATATATATTTTAAATTACTTATTAATTTATAAAATTAAAATAAAATTTATTTATCAATGAATCAGTGCGGCACTAAAAACAATATTTACTGTATTTTAAAAGTCAAATGCTTTCATATACTACCATCTAAATATCTAGTTCCAAATTCCTATTCTAATTTGTTTTTTTCTTTTCTATTCATCCCTTTTAACCTCCGCTTCTATGCAATAACTTACAAATCATAAAAGAGAGGTAATACGCACTAGGTTACTACGTACTTTTGCTTTATTTCCGAAGATTGTTGTAATTTCTTGAGGTGTAATTTTACTATTTTTAATATATTTCAGACTTTTGGTGCAATTATTAGGACTTGATGGGTAAATCTATGGAAAAGTTTGTTAAATATTTTTTGGAGACACAAATAATCACGCTTGACAAGTTTTAAAAACCAAAGAACTATTAAAACCTACACCAAGACAAAAAGGACAATTCCTGTCATATCCTCTGTTGTGCAATATGATTTTTTTTAAAAAAAATTGGGTGTAGACTGTAGAGTTAGGAAATTACAAGATAGAGAATTAAAAATCAGATATCAAACTACCTGAACCAGTAAGATATTTTTTTTTTGATGAATTCGATAAGATGTTTAAAGACATCCTTCTTAGTATCCCCACGTTATAGGGCCATTAAATCTTTGCTTTTTTGTGTTAACTAACAACCCTTTTCTTGTCATTGTCATATTCAACATTTTGAAATTGTTTGTAGCCAAGTAAGAGAAAATGATCAAATGGGTCCTTAATGCATGAGTTTTGATTTTATTTGGCGGGTAAATACGATGAAAATGTGTTCATTTTAGTCCTAAATCATATAAGTAGAGATAATCGACAAGTTCTCTAAATTTGAGTTATCAAGTTACAAACAGATGTACCTTCTAGTTACGTTCAATCTGATTTCAAAATCCTCATTAAAATTCACAACTTTAACTTCAAAGAGTCACAAAAAACCTTTCAATATAGGGGTAACATTTGAAGAAAATTATTATTTTTATGGTAAATACACTCTAACGGAGAATGGAAGGAAGCCAAAAATGTCTTCGATTAGACTGTGTATAGAGGGAGATGCTGAGAGCCTTAACCAATTTTGACAGCAAACATAACGATTTTCTTTACTTTATATGGCTTGGGACCAAATCAATCACCTTTTATAATACAACAAAAAATATTTCCCTCACTAAGGACCGTTTTGGTCATTTTCTTCCCCAAGTAACCAACCACTTTTCTTTTTCATGTTTGTTAAAATTAATGGCGAAATGAACTAGTGAAGTGGCTTTAGATTATTTACCTGTTGAGGACATTTGAATAGTCAATGTCAAAGTCCTCTTTGTTTATACTATTAAGTGTGTATGTGTGTGTTAATTAGTCTAATGGTATAAACATTTACACATTCACTGCAACTTCCTTATTATTTCCATCCAAACAACCATTTAGGGGACCACATCCACAAGGGACTAAATTTTTGTATATAAATAGAACCATCACCTGCATCTTTTACACAAACTCTATACCTCTCCAGGCACAAAGTTGCAGACTTTTTTCCATAACATACCTTTGTATTAGTAAGCAATTCAACTTTGCCCTTTTGGATCCCATGGATAAATTACCTAAATGTGGAGCTAATTATGTTCCTCTTACCCCTCTCACCTTCTTAACCAGAGCCTCTGATTCTTATGCCGACCGCACCTCTATTATTTATGCAAATATACGCTTCACTTGGAGGATAACCTACCAACGTTGTTGTCGACTTGCTTCCTCACTCCGCTCCTTAAACATTGTTAAGAACGACGTGGTAAGTGCATCGGTTCAACCTCTTAATTAACGTACGTGAGTAATTGAAAATATGATCATATATGTTAATTTGATTAAATTTTATGATCATGTAGGTCTCGGTTCTTGCACCAAACGTACCGGCCATGTTAGAAATGCATTTTGCTGTGCCAATGGCAGGGGCTGTCCTGAATGCTATCAATACAAGGCTGGACTCTAGAAATGTTGCCCTTATTCTCAAGCACTCCGAAGCCAAGATCTTTTTTGTCGACTATGAATACATCGACAAGGCTAAAAAGGCCATGGAAATACTAATGTCCGACTTTCAAATGCCAATGCCTCTTGTCGTTGTCATTGATGACCTCGATTCTCCTACTGGAATCCGGTTAGGGGAGCTCGAATATGAGGAATTGGTGTACCAAGGCAACCCTGAATATGTCCTAGAAAATATTGATGATGAGTGGGATCCAATTACTTTGAGCTATACATCAGGTACCACTTCAGAGCCAAAGGGAGTTGTGTACAGCCACAGAGGTGCTTTTTTGAGCACTTTGAGTTTGATTTTGGGGTGGGAGATGGGTACTGAGCCTGTCTACTTATGGTCCCTCCCAATGTTTCACTGCAATGGTTGGACTTTCACATGGGGAATAGCTGCGAGGGGTGGGACCAATGTCTGCATCCGCAACACAACAGCCCAAGACATCTACTCCAACATAGCGTTACACAAAGTAACCCATATGTGTGCTGCACCTATTGTCCTCAACATAATCCTCGAGGCCAAGCCACACGAGAAGCGGGAAATAATCACCCAAGTCCAAATTCTGGTAGGGGGTGCACCCCCACCAGCACCACTACTTGAAAAAATCGAGAGGCTGGGGTTCCACGTGGTCCATGCTTATGGGCTTACCGAGGCCACTGGGCCAGCCCTCGTGTGCGAGTTTCAAGCCAAGTGGAAAAAATTGCCCTGGGACGAACAAGCCAAGTTAAAAGCAAGACAAGGGCTGGGCATACTGACACTTGCTGATGTTGATGTGAAGAACTTCAAGAATATGCAGAGCGTGCCTCGTGACGGGAAAACAACAGGGGAAATATGCCTCAGGGGAAGCAGTATCATGAAAGGGTACTTAAAGAATGAAAAGGCAAATTC
>JBCEWC010012919.1:0-15489 GCA_038996855.1 Solanum aculeatissimum | reverse complement strand
TTTTAATAACTGATACACACAGATCATCAATAACCCTAAAATTCGCATTGTATCAATGTTGATGTTTATGTATCGACCTTTCTTAAAAAATAAGGAATTTTTAGTAATTTCAGAAAAAGTTGGTATATATTGAGATTATGCATGTAAAGTATGGATTTCTATAATTTGCTCTTTTTTTTTAGGATATTTTTTTTTATTATAATCTATAACATATTTTATCAATAAATTATCATATCTTTCTTTTTTTTTTGTTCTTCTTCTCTTTCTTCTCTTTCTTCTCTTTTCTTTTCTTTGGTGGATGTCCTTTTTTTCTCCCTTTTCTCTCTCTTCCTATTTCGATTTCTCATTTCACTCCCCATTCAATTTCTCATCTTTAATATTATACATTTTTATGAATTTTATTATTCTTATTTTGATAAATATAATATATTTTCTAATAATGTAAAATTAATTAAATCATACTGAAATATTTAAAATTCATACATAATACTTATAAGTAAGTTATACTAAATATATTTGATATTCAAATATAACACTTATAGCACATTTTTATTAAAAATATTTTAGTTATAGATTCACCTTTTGCATTGAAAGATGCTTATAATATGTATTATTTACTGAATTTAAAATGTATTATAGTTATCTTTTATTTTTTTCTCTAATAATGAATAATGTTAAAATAATTATTACTTATATTCTCCACGTGCATTAAAAAATGTCTATAATACATATGAAGTATCGAATTCAAAATATATTATAATTGTAGTTTTTATTTATTTATTTTTATTAATGGTGTCAAAAAATATTATACCTGAATTTCAAAATTCAATTAGAATTGCGTTAGAAATGCATTTATATTTGTTTACATAAAATAAATTTTCTAATTTAAAGAGTAGTAAAAATATCATTTGCATAATACTCAATTCAAATTAAATTTTAAATTAGAATAATTAATTAAGTATTATTTTTAAAAGAAGGAAAAAAGGGGGAAAAAGGAGAAAGAAAGAGACTAGCTTAACAAAAAAAAGTCAGGGAAAAAAAGAAAAGAGAAAAAGGAGAGAGCGAGGGAGAGAAAAAAAGAGAAGAATGGTTTTATTCCCTTTTTGTTATTTTGGATGAAAAAAATATAGTCATTTTTGACAAATCAAAACATGTGTTAAAATTGGTAATCAATGTTATATAATGTATTATTTATGTAAATGGGCCAAAATTTAAGAGGAAATTTCATAAAGGGGAAATTATATATATATATACAAAAAAGTAAAATATTTACCAAAAAAATAGTCTATGTTTTTTTTTTAATTACAAAAAGTAGCTCATAAAGATCATGGACTCAACATAGCTCAAATAAGTCCAAGACTATTAGACCCTTTTTACACAAATCAGTCCAAGGCTGAAATATTTACCCCTTTCTCTTTCTTTTTTTCAGCGTTTTCTTTGTAAAAAAATATTTTATTTTTATTTTGTTGTGATTTTTTATACAAAAAATATATCTTCAAAAATATTTTTTTTAATATACTTTTTGGGCAACATTATTTTTTATTAAAGATTTTTTTTTATGACTTTATATATATAATGAAAAAAATTCAAATAAATTTTTTTCATTAATTTTTTTTCATGTATCGATTCTGTATACATGTGTATAAACGTATATCAATATTGTATAGATAGTATGTAATAAAGCAACATTGTATAAATTATGTATAAGTATGTATCAATATTATATAAATAGTTTGTAAAATGTGTATCAATATTGTATAAATTATATACAAATGTGTGTCGATATTATATAAATAGGTATGGAATGTATCAACATTATATAAATGGTGCATAATCGTGTATCAATATTGTATAAATAATTATGTAATATATCGATGTCGATATTATTTTACCATCATGCATTCCCACCTTAATAAAATAAAAGAATAAACAAGAAATAATAAAATGACAAAAAAAAAGTGAAACAATTAAAAAAGAAAAAAATTAAAAAGAGCAAATAAAAAAAAATTAACATTGACATTTTTAAAAAAATTATGTAATAGACAAATGGAAAAAAAGTTAATTTACCCACCACCTAAAAAGTATATAAAAAAAAATGAATGAAAGAATTGGCAACAAAATAAGAGAAAAGGAAAAAAAAAAGGGAAGAGGAGCTGACGTGGAGAAGGTCAAATGACCAATACATAATCAAATTGTAAAACAACAAATAGTCCAGGCTGTCGAAATTGGTCATTTTGTGTAATAAAAAAATAGTGGGTTAATTCTTGTGTAAATAATTTTTTTCAATGGCATGTGGGTGTCATTATCCCTTTCATTCATAAATGACAAATATAAAAAATCTAATATTTCATGATTATAGTTTGTCTAATTACATTTCATAGATAACTGAAGGTTTTCTATCGGATTTAAATTTTGTATTTAGGTATTCTTAGGTAAGGAAAGATCTTTCGAAAATCGAATCAAGAGAAAGCGCTAGAACCAATGTAAGTAAGATCTGCTACAACTAGAAGTCGGGGTAAGCCGCAAAAGAATGTTCCTTGCTTCCAGCTTTATTTTGAAAAATATACAAATCTAAATATTTTAAAAACTTATCATAATAACGCTAAAATGAGAGCGTAAATGGCAACAAATCCCTTGATTCATGCGACAGTTATGGTAATCCCTTGATTTGTTGCCATTTACACTTCAGTGTATATGAGTGATTTGTATTTTTTTATACATATACATTTGGTTGTGTAGTGCATCTGATGGGAGATATTTGTATATATTTTCTATAAATTTTTAATTTTTTCGTTATACAACAAAAGATAAAAGCATATTCAAAAATAAAATTTGTATAAATATTATTTTGTATAAACAAGTACTTTTTTAGGTATATATGATGGATAAGTTTTCAGTGTTTTTGTATAAATATTATACAAAAAGCTAATATAGTTAAAAGTTTATGTACGTCTATTAAAGTGAATTTGTATATCTGCATTTATTTCAAATATACAAACTTGTATGCATATTTATTTGTACAACTAGGTCACTAAAAATGAAATTGTATATAACAAATCATACTAATAAAGATATCATTTGTATATACATGCTTATTTGTATAATAAGACACTTAGAATTAGAAAGATATAAGAACAAACATGTTATTTAACATCTACTTGTATATAAAATTCATTAATATAAGTTTTTCCCAAAATATGATAATGAAGGTCTGTCACTTTATACAATTCATTTCTAGAAAATATTTCAAACATGCTAATAAGGGTCTGTCACTTTATACAATTTATTTGAATAAAGTGGTTCCAAAAAAGTAATTTATACAAAAGTAAAAATGTATAAAACTTAACATCACAACAAAACCAAGTCAACTAAAATTGAAATTGTATATAAATAAGCACGATAAAGATCTCAACCTCACAAAAAAAACTCAGCCCGTTAAAATTGAAATTGTATATAAATAATCATGTATAAAGTCTCAATCTCACAAAAAAACTGAGCCAAGTACTACTAATAAAAATTTGTTGATGTATAAAGTGATTATAAAATGGATTTATACAACCATCAATTGATTTATGCAAACTAGACAGGATGCATGTATATCCAACCATCGATTGATACAATTAGAATGATAACGATGTTTACATGGCATCTCCTTAATTAGTTTTTTCTCCAACTTGAAATTCTAGTAAACAAATTGCACATTCACTCATCTCTTTAGTTTTTTCCTCCATTGTTCGATCATAATCGTTGAAATGGAAGAACACGAAAGAAAGCTTATGAAACTATTAAGACAAGTAAGATATACAAACCTAATTATTATTTTTTTTTAAAATAGTGCTAACTTGATAATGAATTGCAAAGATTTGGTGGAGAAAAAAGGAACAATTTTGGTGAATTTGGAGGGAATGCACGGTTTTGGGATAGAGAGAGAAGATTCAAAAGATTAATAAATGATATTGTTGAGATAATTAAGGAAAGAAAATACTCCATGAGGAGAGAAGATATAATTGAGATTTGTATAAACTCTAAAAAAATGAATTTTATTGATACCATAAATATTTTAAAATTTTATACGGATTAAATTAGTGGGTCCCATAATTTATGACAAAAAATATAAAATATACTCATTATTTATAATGAATTAAAATTATATCCTTTTTGTATAATTACTAGTAGATGTTTGCCAATTCGCATAACTTTTTCAAAATTTAAGGAGGAAAACCTATTTTTGCATATAGCCACTCAAAAATATCTTAATTATACTCTATAGTTATAGTTTGGGTAGTTAAATTTCGTAATTATAGCTATAGCAATATTTGTATAATTCATGCAATGGTTGTATGTGTTTGTATAATTTGCTATACAATTCACAATTTTTGTATAACGTTTGTATATTTCGCGATACAATTCATGCACAATATTTGTATAATTCACTATATAATTTGCAGTGTTTGTATATTTCGCTATATAATTTGATTCAAGCACAACGTTTGTATAAATTACGCAAATTTTAAATTCAATTGGATGAATTTGATAAAGGTGGAGTTCTTGTGCATAATGGGTTTGCATCATCTCTAGTAGTGGAGGTGAAGAAGAAGCAAGACCAAGATCTTATCTTACTGAAATTGAAGGCAGATATACATAAGCATAAGGTGAAGATGGAGCATTGAGATATCAAGGTAGATTGTGTATTCCAAATATTGATGGCATACGCGAGAGAATCATGGCAGAAGCGCATAACTCTAAGTAATCTGTAACAACTCATCTTGAGTAAGAAGTCCCACATTAGCAAAATACACGAGAGATGTTGGTTATATAAGTAAACAAGTCTTACCTACTAGCGACGTATTTTAAAGGCATGCAGACCTAGGTCCAAAACGGATAATATCACTAGTGGGATGGGTCGTTACAGATGGTATCAGAGCCACTCTTGTGTCAGCCTTGTCGATGTGGGGCTACAGTTCAATTGAGTTTAGGCAAATTCCGGTGAGGTGAGGCAAACCTAAGTGATGAGTCTAGGTGAATCTCATGCGGTGGGGTAAACCTCAACGAGGATGCTGAGTCCATAGAGGGGATGTATGTAATAACCTATCTTGAGTGAGAAGTCCCACATCGACAAAATGAATGAGAGATGTCGAGTATATAAGTAAATAGGTCTTACCTACTAATGATGCATTTTAGAAACGTGTGGGCCTAGGCCCAAAACAGATAATATCACTAGCGGGTTGGGTTGTTATATATTCGATTCATCCGGGATCAACTAAGATGTACCATGACTTGAGAGAAGACTATTGGTGGAGTGGGATGAAACGAGACATTGTCGAGTTTGTTTCCAAGTGTCCAAATTGCCAACAAGTTAAAATTGAGCATCAAAAGCCATGTGGAGTACCTCAGAACTTTGAGATCCCAGAATAAAAGTGGGAGATGATTAACATGGACTTCGTCACAGGCTTACCGAGGTCCCGCAAATAGTATAATTCAATTTGGGTGATAGTTGATAGGATGACAAAATCTGTGCACTTCTTGGCAGTAAAAACGATCGACACTGCAGAGGATTATGCTTGATTATATATAAGAGAGATTGTTAGATTGCATGAATTTCCCTTGTCTATCATCTCAGGCAGAGGAGCTCAATTCACTGCTAAATTTTGAAGATCCTTCTGAAAAGGCTTGAGTTCGAAAGTGAACTTTAGCACTGCTTTTCACTTCCAAACAGATGGCCAGGCAGCACACTTTTCAAACCTTGGAGGATATGTTGAGATCCTGGGTCATTAACTTCAAAGGTAATTGGAATGACTTTTGCCTCTGATTGAGTTCGGCTACAATAACAATTTCCATTCGAGTATTCAG
Organism: Solanum aculeatissimum; assembly: GCA_038996855.1. NCBI lineage: Eukaryota > Viridiplantae > Streptophyta > Magnoliopsida > Solanales > Solanaceae > Solanum > Solanum aculeatissimum. The sequence goes on along the minus strand of JBCEWC010012919.1, from coordinate 9,639 downwards.
ATGACTCCATATGAGGCACTTTATGGGAGGAGATTTAGATCACCAATTGGTTGATTTGAGGTGGGTGAGGTGGAGTTGATTAGGCTAAATTTGGTTCACTAAGATATGGAGAAGGTGAAGATCATACGAGAGAGATTAAAGGTTGTACAAAGTCGACAGAAATCCTACATCGATGTTAGGAGAAGTGACTTAGAGTTTGAGGTCGACGATTGAAAGTGTCACCTATGAAGGGTGTGAAGAGATTTGGGAAGAAAGGGAAGTTGAGTACGAGGTACATTTGTCCTTATCAGATTTTGAAGAAAGTGAGTAATGTAGCTTATGAATTGGAGCTACCATACGAGCTAGCGACCATCCATCTAGTCTTTCACATTTCTATATTTAAGAAATGTTTGGGAGATCCGTAGTTGGTTGTGCTTGTTGAAAGTATTGGAGTGAAAGACAACTTACGCTATGAAGAATTCTTATTCAAATTCTTGATCATCAAGTTCGTAAGTTGAGAATTAAGTAGATTGCATCTGTCAAGGTGTTGTGGAGAAATCAATATGAAGAAGAAGCTACTTGAAATGTTGAAGAAGATATGAAGGATACGTACCCACATTTATTTCTACCTGCTAATGATGAGGAAATTGACGATAATGATATATTCATATACTTTGAGTTCCTTTCTATCACAAGTTTGAATGACAATAGTGTCCTAAAGTCCGATTGATGAACTGTTTGATTTGTTGATTGTTTACTTACTTAATTAATTGATTGCATAAGTGATTTGTGAGTTGCTTGATTATTAGAGTCCATAAAGGATTTGTGTCTTGACTAGGTTCATAGACTGATCTTCATTCGAGGATGAATGATCCCAAAGGAAAGATAATGTAACACCCTAAAAGTTTGGAAGTGGAACAAGACCTTAAATCTAGTTATACGAGAGATATTTTACGGATCATAGTTTGAATGACAAGTCATCATTGGTGGTCATAGTTGGACGTAGAAATAATGGGTCTCTAATTATAAATAGACGATAGGGATTATGAGTTGTGGTTAGGTTTAAGATTCGTGGACTAAGTCATAAAAGGTGTTCCAGAGTTGAGCATTTGGCTAAGCATAGAAAGTGGTTCACAAGCTAAGACCATGACCCGTAACTTATTCCACCGACCGTAAGTGGAGGTCCGTAGAATAAGATTCAGAAACTCAGAATTTTGGTCTACTTTCCACGAGAGAGGACCACGACCCGTGACCTGTTCCACGAATCGCAAATAGAGTTTTATGGTCCACCTTTGATAGTTTTCTTGAAGAGTAATTCTATCTGTTCCCATTCCTTTTTTAACCCACAACGTTTTGACAATTATTAAGCATCTTTATCAGTACCCTAAGGGTATTTTCCTCTCATTTAACACTTAAACTTTCTAAGAGCAAATATTGGAGGAGAAAAGCTAAAGTTTCGAGTACAAACTTGAAGACCGTTAAAGGGTTGATCGTTCTTCAAAATTTTAGGCATGTAAGGCTACCTAAAGCGTTAGATTAAGTTCATTCACGCATCCTTTTCATCTACCAGATTGGAATGGAGTATAGGAATTGAGTAGTGAAACCCTATAATCTTAATCTTCAAGTTACTTTCATTTGTTGTTGAGTTTTCATGCATAATTGTGAACGAATTGATGAGTTGCATGCTGGTACATAAAGTTGGAGCATTAATTTATGAACCCTAAATTGCATCATCTTATGTAACATTGTTGCATTGACTAAATTGAGCATGACTGGAGCATGATTAACATATTTGTCTTTATATATATCTATATCTATATATATATATATATAATGAGCAAACTACATGTTGTCCTGTGATGAGCATGATTGATTGGAGTCTAAATGACCGTTGAGTTAGAGTCTTGAATGATTGGTGAGTCTTGATAAGCCTATATAATTGATGCTTTTGATTGATCGATTTGTTGAGTGGTGGAATGGAGTTTATTGGAGCCGATCTGAATAGTTGATTGACATGAGCATATTTTAGTCTTGGAAGGAGTATTAAGCACCAATATGGACACGAGTAGATAACAACTCTACCCCATAAACTACGTTGCCAGAGTAGGATAGTTGTGTTGTTAATTCAGCGACTCTTGTCCCAAAAAAGATGGACATTGATTGTGGATCCAAGATTGGTTGATCGTCCCTTACCTTGGCAAGTATTGGATGGGTGTGACAACAACGTCACCTTCATTGTACATCATCAAACTAAAGATGGCGGGATTGTTGTCAGTTGAGAAAAACTCCCAAGCAATGCATGATGGAACGTGAATGTTTTAAACGAGTTGCATAACACTGAGTTTATTTTCAAAGCATGATTTTATTCTTAAATTGGGTGTTTACTAAGTTGAGTTTCGAATTGTGGATTTGATTGTCGAGCTGATTTAGTTGATTTGTATTTGAGCCTTACTTGTTTCTTTAGCCATTTTACATGCCAATATATTTCATGTACTGATGTTCATTTGGGTCTGCATCATTAATGATGCAGATACATATGATAAAGGCCTTCAACAAGCGCATCGTTGAAGTCCAAACTCTTGTTTCCAGACTTGGTGAGCCCTTCTTGCTATTTGGAGGAGCCTTTTTCTTTCTTTTAATGAGTATCATTATTATTTCTTTTGAGGTAGCCCGGGACTTGTCTTGACACCTTCTAAATGAGGATAGGGGATTCATAGACATTAAGTAGAGATAGTCGATTGTTATTTATTTTCCAACTCTTGTTAATTGGAAACTATTATTGAAGGAGACTTATTTATTTACTTAAATTGATAGTCTTTCTTGAGTACTCTTCCGTTGTTGAGTATGATGTGACGATGAGGCGAGGTGGTTCTCTTGGGGAATCAACAATGGTTCTTCAAGTGCTGGCCACGCCAAGAATATCCTCCCGGGGCGTGACATGATGATTCATAAAAAAAAAAGTTAATTAAATTAAATTTAAAAAAAATTGAAAAAATTTAGAGTTGTCACCTAATTTTAGAATAATTGATTAATTAATTATAAAAAAAGAATATCTGTGAAACCAATAAAAAAACTTAAAAGTATGAATTTAAAAAAAAATATTAGGTCAAAATTGAGTGTCAACACATATTAAGAAAAAAATCTGCTTATCTAACCAATTTGCACGTTATGTTTGAGCTACTAACTTATCGATTTTAATTTTGACGTGATGCTACTTCACTTATGAAGAACAATGTTTGATGGCTCTTCCACATTAACAAAAAAGAGAAAATTTGTTACGTGAAACTTCTTAATTAAGATGATAATAGCTACTGGTAAAAACTAATGATAAGTGACATTAAATTTAAGTTTAACAATATAGAAGTATTTTCTGATAGTGAAATTAATAAAAAGTGCAAGATAAATAATACTCAAGGTTATATTTAAAGAACAAAGTTAAACCTATTCATATCTTTAGTCTTCAACTAAGCACACATGTGATACTTTTGACATTTTATTCACATTATTACACAATTTGTTCACTATCTTACTATGTCAAGTCAGTCCAAGACACTAGAGATCGCTAAGAAAATGATAAATAGAATATAAAAAATTTGTACGAAAGAATTGTATTATAGAAAATTTGATTCATTTTTGCTTCATGATTTCACAAATAAATGTCACACTATTTATAGTATTCACTTAAGAGCTAATTTACAAATAATTATTATACATGTCCTTTCATATTTATAAATTAGTTTTGTTTTTAAAATACTATTCAAATATATAGTATTCTAGGAAGGGATGACAACGGGGTGGGGCGAGGCGGGGCAGGGCAGGGCAGGGCAGGGCAGATTGAAGTAACTATTTTTAAAACTAATGCAGGATGGGGTGTGTTGCAGGTTTAAAAAACCAAATAGGAATTTGAAGAAAATTAAATCTTTGTAATTACTAAAAATCAAAGATATAAACTTTTTATATTAAACATTGACTTTAATTTTATTTTTTCTAAAATTTAAACTAGACATGTCCGGTAAATTGTTAGTTGTTAAAATGTTAATCAGAAACTTTTAGTTAATGATTAAGAAATCATTGTTGAAATGTCAACTAAAAATAGTTAATTAGTTGTTGAGATGTTAATTAGCGAAAAATTAAAAAAAAATATGAATTTTTATTTTTCATATTAAATTCAATTAAAAAATAAAAAAACATAAAAATTTAAACGGCGTGAATTTATGCGGGACGAATTGAAAATGAAAAAAGTTATCATGAGAGATAAGACGGAGTGATTTAAAAAAAAAACGAATTGAGCTCACTCGCCCCCCGCCCTTGATTCTAGGATCTATGATAAAAACTCGTCACATTTCTCTAGAATTTTCCACAAATGCCATCATCTTTCTCACATAAGCTTCCACATGGTCAAATGATGTTTATTAAAGAAAGAAAAAAGTCTCAATATATAGTTAATAAAATATTTATTTTTTTGTTATAACACTTAGACAATCCTTTTTGATTGAAGCTAATTTTTAAATTGTCAATTAGATCGAAAAGTTAATCTTATTATAATATTAAACCACAATCTATCTTACGTGATATTGAGCTCCAAATTAAATTTGTTCATATATCAATGTCCAAATTTGTTTATAAGGCGCGCGCGCGCACTCTCTCTCTCAGGTTGAAAGGCTTCAAAAGAAGCTAACATTTGCATTTTCTAACTTGAAAGCATCTTTCGTACTGTTCCCATATTATGGGGCTTTGGTCCCACCTATGCCTTATCTCTTCTTCTTTATTTTATCTTCTTAACTTATTCATTTATTACGGCTGCATTCTTAAAAAAACATAAAATCTGATTTTTAATTTTGATATTTATGTCATTTAATTTGAAAGCACATAAGTAAATATTTATATTTATATAAAAATAGATAAATACATATGTCCTATATAATATATACAAATCAATTTAAATATATCTCGCATAAATTATCACGTAAAACGCGTGTATCTAATTATAATATAATTATTTTTAAACTTCAAAACTTATCATTAAGATCTATTTCTTTTTGTCTCATATAAATTTAATTTATTTTAAAAAATTCATTATTCAAAATTAAAGATGAATATTCTCTACCCATGTCCAAACAATTTTGAGGTAAATGACACCAATAATTTTCCATCATAGAAAACAAAAGTGAGTTGGAATCTCCGTAAGAAATCAGCTCACTCTACACGTGCTTCTGATGAGGCTTCATGTTCACTTCTACATAAGGATCCACTTAAACTAAAATTAAATCCACTTGGCCATTCAAAAATTTATTTGACAGAAATAGTTTAATTTATTTTGGAAGTGTTTAAATTTTTTTTGTTGATATAGATGATTTTTTCTGAATTTAACAAACTTTTTTACAAGAAATTAGATAACCCAACATAATAAAATATTTAAAATTCCTCTTGATCCTTTTTTTTCTTTTATCATACTCAAAAATGCAAACATCAAAGTAGGTAGGCAAACAAAATTAGTAGTTAATAACCATCTAATACTCCCCTAGTCCATATTAAGTAACACATTCCTTAAGAAGAATTAAAAAGCTGCTTTTCATCATTATTTTTTTAATTATTGTCTAAAGAGACGTAAAATAATTAAAAATCTTATAAAAAAAAGGATAAATATAAAAAGAGGTAAGATCTAGTCCTCTTTTCTTGTATTTATCCCTATTGACATAAAAAATAAATAAAAAATATGAACTAAAGGGAGTAGTAGTAAGGAATAATGATTCCAATTGATAATTGTTTAAAGTCCTTGAGTTGTTGGCTTATTCCAATTTTAGTTTTTGTATTAATGTATTAAGCATTAAGAGTATCAAACCTTCTATAAAAAAAATTGAGTTCATTTGGTTCATTCAACCTAACTAAAGTTAACATTGCTAGCCTTTTGTTTTTATTTTTATTATTCTATTTATTTTGTATGCGTAAAAGAATCACTTTGTAAATAAGATCAGTAACTTATTTTTTCAATAACTATGTAGCAAAATAATAAATCAAAGAAGACATATGACATTTTAACTTAAAATAATATAAAAATAATTTCTATGAGAATTTTCCTAGATTCTAAAGTATAGGAGCCAAATTATAAGTTAAATAACTTACTTTTATCAATGAAATAGGTGAAAAATTGAAAAAAACTATTCTGGATCTCTTCTGATTTCTCAAGAACAAAATGGAAAAAATAAAAATAATTTTGAAACTTTTCTAACTTTAACTCGCGACTGTCCCGCCATGGTAGGATTCATCCTATCGTGGCAGGTTGGATGGAGTCAAAAACTCGGATTTGAGTCCCAAATTTTCAATTCGCAACATACACTCAAATCATGACATTTCAAAATTCATCCTTTGCATCAAGATCATTTTCGGGAGTTCTACTCACCCGAATTTGATTTCGTAAAACTGTATATGTTCTTTATCATATTGGCTATCAAGCCAAAAGAAAACAACTCAACCCTCAATCCATTATCAAATTATCTTAGACCTTATCTGATTCAAATTTCGTTTAAGTCTGGCCTAGACTCAAAATTTTCAAATTACTAATTGAAAGTTTTCTGGTCCAAATTCTCTCCATATTGATCTATCTATAACGACGAAAACAAATCGTTACATTAGGTGATTTTAATTCAGAGTACTAGGAATGTTCAATAAGTACTGGTCTTAATTAAGACAAGCAAAATATGTGAATAATTTTAAGTGATCGTGAATGACTTAACCCAACTTATAAAATAGTGAATTTTTCAATGGTGCTTCTATGGACTCTTCTATCTTGTGTTAGCTTTGCATCCACGTGGAAACATTACTGATAGTGGCGAAGTTAGCATATAACATATGTATTCAGATGAATTTAATAATTTTTTTAATGTATATTAAAAAATTCACTAAATATATATAATTATGTTACTGTCAAGCTAATTAATATTGGAGCATATAGTTTATCTGTTGTCTCCGTCTAACTCAACTATTCAATTGTATGATTATTGTGATTGCGAGTTTTACAACTTGGTGTAATGGGTAGAATGCGAGTAAAGATTCATCAAGACAAATCAACACTTTTAACACAATGAATGTAGACACAATTTTAGTTATAATGAATTTTAACATTTTTTTAAGATACTTTCTTAATTTTAATCAAATATAAGAGTGTGACAGAATCCTCAAGAAAGATATTTTTAAAAAGAATATTTTGTCAATAGCATCTTTGTCATTTTCTCTAAACTTTTCTTAAAAAGTAGATACAATTGTTATTTGAAATTTAAATTTTTTTTCGAAAATTCCATTTTAAAAAAAGGAGTAAGTTTGAAAATAATAATAATTAATATCTTGAACTTTGAAACATATATTTATTTTGAATTAAAAAAACATCAATTATTCATTTATTCTTATTAGCGGGAGTATCATATTTATTTTTTTCTTGTACCAAGTGTTCCATAGTATATTAATGCAACAACTTTGTTAAATAGTCCCTTCCTTTTATATTTTGTATATGAAGTTACATTTGAATGCGTATTTTACTTGATTTTTAAAAAAAAAATTGTAACTGATAATTTCAAAAATCCAAAAAATTGATAGAAATTTGAAAATATCTTAAGATCAAATTTTTAATCAAATAGATATTTAATTTAATCTTTTAAAATTAATACAGAATTATGGCTTGTAGGCTTTCATAACTAATACTCTACATGGTCCTTTAACATATTAAGAACGAAAAAGAGCAATAAATAAAGACATAAGTATTTTATGTGAAATTTTTTTTGCTCAAGGGAATAAAAAAATACAACTGTCCCATAAGATTACAACTCAATTTCATTATTATCAAGGAGCAATAACAATTACAAACTCTTACAGTTCTAGGCTTAAATTCTTAATTCACTGCCCCCTGCTATGATAATTCAGAAACGCGAGCTCCTAAGTAACAACTCTATTGCCTACTAAATTAATCATCTTTGATCTGATAATAATTTTTATTTTGTGGACTCACATATTAATATCTTTGTATGTAGATATGCTATCATTTAAATAAGTTATTTTTTATCTAATAAAGTATTATATATATATATGTATAAATATCTATTAACCTTTTCTTATAATTATGATGGAAACTTATTAGAAAAGACATCTTTCATGAAAAGACATACATTTCATGAAAGGATATTGCAAAATATTTAAATAGACTTGGTCCTTAAATCAAAAAATATGTTTTCTGTTTTTTCTTTATCTCGGAAAAGGAATATTATAAAACTGTCTTCAAGGTTTAGAAGATCTAGTTCTTTAAACAAGTTACTTCAATGGAACAAGGTTAGTATTCTTATTTTTGTTATATATTGATATATTCATGTCCAGTGATTTACTCGTGATCTTTGGTGAATTCTTTAAAGTTTCCAACATGATCAATTTAGACTTCAAGACTCACCATAGCTAACTTTAGCTACGCTTCACAAAATAATAAGATTGAAATGAGCACCTAGTTCCTTTATAGATCAGGACTAGATTTACAAGATAAGAGCCGAGCAATATAATTAAAAACAACTTAAAACTAAGATCTCACTCTTGAGATCTATTGTTGTTTCTTCGTTGATATTTCTGTAGAGTAATTTTTGCTTATTTGATTATGAAAGAGATGAATAATAAAAATTTAATTGTGTCAATGTTGATTAGACACAATATAGGATAATCACATCTTTTTGGAGCAATTATATCAGCCTTTAGGTTTACCACATTAACACATTCCAAACACTCATAAAAATTATTATTGACAATATATTTTTTGCAGGTGTCACTTTCTATTACACAAAATAATTCGAAAATAAAATCGGATCCCATACTCAATTTCAATTAGTCAAATCAATAAAATTACCGTTTAACACAAAATCTCTCACCAAGTAGTAGCTAAATCAGATCTTTAGATCAAGCATAATCACATAAAGATTTCTTATTACCATGATACTCCTTCCGTCCAACTTTACTTGGCTTCTATTGACTTGACACAAAGATTAAGAAGTAGTAAATGATAAGGGTAATTTTACCAAATCACCATTTGAATATAATTAATACAATGTATTGAAAAATGTAATAGGGAAATAACTATAATTAATAACAAGGATAAATTAGGAACTAAGTGTAAAATTATCTCTTGATTTCATAAACTGGACAAATATTGTTGAACATCCTAAAATAATATAGGGATCAAGTAAAGATGGACAGAGAGAGTAATTATTTAATACAAATATGGGGTGTATACTTTTTGAACTCCGTGATCAGCTCTATTTTAAAATTTTAGATATATCTTGGATTCCATACGCACCCCCTCGTAAGGGGTGCCACTATATATAGGGTTTCCCCACACATATATGTACATTTTAATAATTCAACACATTTTAAAGGAGGGTCCTCTTGCTATACCTACAAATAGGGGTGGACGTTTGGTTCTTCGATTCAGTTTTAGTAAATTTCGATTTGATTCTTCGATTTTGAAAAAGTGTGCACCATATACCGAATCGAAATATTTCGGTTTGGTTCAGTTTTTTCAAGTTTGGTTCGATTTTATTCGGTGTTTTTAAAACAGTTTTTCGGTGCACACTAATGAAAAATAAAATGAGGACAAAATCAAAATATAAGACACTTAAAAATTTAAAATCATAT
>JBCEWC010012918.1:0-15489 GCA_038996855.1 Solanum aculeatissimum | reverse complement strand
TCAAGTAACTTGTTTTTAATTAGATTACTGAATATATAATGTCTAAGTATCATATTTTTGTGTGAAGGGATTCTTGGATCTTAAGATGAAGACATGGTTAAGGAACTTGTTTACTAGGCTTATTGCTATTACTCCGAGCCTTGTTGTGTCAATTATTGGAGGACCATCAGGGGCTGGCAGGCTAATCATCATTGCTTCTGTATATATTATAATTTAAAGTTCTTTTTTATATTTGTGAATCGAAAAAATTAACTCTTTTTGGGGGCATTTTTCAGATGATCCTTTCCTTTGAGCTTCCATTTGCTCTCATTCCACTACTCAAATTCAGTAGCAGTTCCACCAAGTTGGGACCACACAAGAACTCAATTTATGTAAGCTATCGACTCTACTATTTCTCAAAATAAGCGAATTTTGAAAGTTCAATCAAATCTAACTCAATTTTTTGAACCATCTAGATTATTGTGATCTCGTGGATTCTTGGACTAGGCATCATCGGCATCAACATCTACTACCTCAGCACGACTTTCGTGGGTTGGCTCCTAAACAACAACTTGCCCAAAGTTGGAAATGTGTTGATTGGGATCGTAGTGTTTCCATTGATGGCCATATACATTCTAGCAGTGATTTACCTTATGTTTCGAAAAGATAAGGTTGTTACCTATATTGATCCAATCAAGGACGATCATATGGAAAATGGAACAAACAATATGGAATTAGTAGATCGTCTTCCTTACAGAGAGGATCTTGTTGATATTCCACTGCCACAATAAATTTTTTCATTTGTACACTTCAATTTTCCCTCTTGATTTTGTGCTTATTCTAATAAAAAAAATTATAATATGGCTTGGAAGTTGGATCATGGTGTAATTTGAAATTCCTCTAAATTATGGCGCATAAATCTTGAATATATAATTACTCTTCGACTTCGAGTAAGCAAGCAATTGTTATTTTAAATATAATATTTTATTTTAATTATTGCTTCCAATTCGTTGTATTGTATTGTGAAAGAAGGTAAATAGCACAAAAAAGACGAAAATGGTAAGGTTCTAACAAGAACTCATGGCAATATCCTTAGAAATCATTTTATGGACTTTAAGATAGGAAAGAAATTGATCCTTACATATTGAGTTACTACCCATCCACTCAAGAATGGGCTCATTTGGGAATTGAAATTTGACTCTATGGGTCCTACAATCTATGGACGCATAAGACGCATGCAACCAATCCATCCCAAGAATGATATCAAAATCTACCATGGTGAGTTCTAGAAGATCACAACGGACAACTTTATGCAAGATAGACACGGGACAACCTCTATAGACCCTTCTAGCAACGACCAACTCACCTACGGGAGTACAAACTTCAAATGGTTCAAGCAAGACGACTTTGCGCAATACATTGAATCTATTTGCAAGAAAAGAAGTTACAAAAGATAGATTGACTCCCGAATCTAACAACGCATACACATCAAAATTGAAAACTTTCAACATACCGATAACAACACACTGAGTCTCTTCTACGTCTTGTTGAGCATGCAAGGCATAGAACCAATTGGTGTGTTGTGTACATCCTTGGGCTTTCCTACCTTGAACTCCTTGGCCTTGAGGCTTAGCACCACCTCCACTTCTACAATCTTTGGCATGATGGTCGGGCTTGCCGCACTTGAAGCATGCATTGGAACTAGATAGACATTCCCTTTTGTGGAGCCTTCCACACTTCTTGCAATTTGGAGAAGCTTGAATACCCGGACCTCCTTGCGGCTTGGGGTTGAACCCCTTATCTTTGTTGAACCTTGGAGGAGGAACATTGATTGAACCTTAACCCGCTTGTTTTTTGCCACCTCCAAACTCACCATGTCCGTCACTTTCGGCCCTTGGGTGGGAGAATCCACCACCCTCAATTTAAGCCCTCTTGGACTCCCAAGCATGATCCCTCAACTTTTCATATTTGATTTGCTCTGCATAGGTCATAAGGTGGGATATATCCATCTCCTTCACAAGCATGGCGGTCTTGCACTCCTTGGACACCAAACTTGATACTCCAAAGATAGACTTGCTCATCTTTTCCCTTGTGTCAGCAACCATGAATGGTGCATACTTTGATAGCTTGGTAAACTTGAGAGAGTATTCCTCACACTCATGTTTACTTGTCAGATATTGATAAATTCTTGAAATTTTGCCTCCTTCAACTCCAATGGAAAGAATCTGTCTAGAAAGACACCCTTGAACTCTTTTCAAGTAATTGGTCCCACTTCATCACCTCTCTCTTCTACCCATTGGTCATACCATACTTTGGCGACACCTTTGAGTTGATGAGACAGGAGGTTGCTACTAGAATTCCCTTACTGAACCTCACCTTAAGTCCTATTCAAGGCTAAGTCAAGTCTCATGGAATACTTTAAAACATAATCATAATCATACATTCACAAACTTTAAAGGATAACATCATCATATTAATAGTAGCTCATTTAACTCAGGAATCCTTTCATGTGAAAATTGTCATTTCATAAGAGGGTTTATCTTTGGTGAGAATTGTCCTTAAACCATTTTTTATAATGTCATAAAAAGGGCTTTATAAAATACTTTATTAACTTTCATAAAACTTTCATAAACTTTTCATAATCATCTTATCAAAGGCCCTTATCATTCATAGTCATACTTCAATAGAAAACTTAACTTAAAATTTGGTAGGTCAATACATATAAGCTTAAAATCATGTAGTTCAAGAGAGTTATGCATAAATATAGTAAAATTCATCCATTTAAATCATCCACCGCAATCATTCAAAAACCTAGATAGAAAAATATGAAATTCATCTTGTAAATCATCTATTTCATAACATATCATAACATTGCACTTTATATAGCTCAAATAATTAAAAATAATCATTTATCAATATTTAAAGAGAGTTCTTGCAACTAATAAGATTTTATAACTTGAAAACTAAATACATTAAGGATCATACTTGAGCTTTGTGGGTGGAAGTAACCCACAAATCAAACCCACATACCTTGATTAAGAGCCTAACAAAGAAACTTGAAGTTTGATGAAGAAGATTTGAAAATCTTAGTTTGCCTTCCTTGCCTTCAGAGGAAGTGCCTTAGGAAAATTTTGAGAGAGTTTGGGAATAGGAGAGAATGAGAGTGGAATGAGTGAGTTCGGGCTAATATGGGAGAAAAATAGGCATAAAACGACATAGTATTGGTCTTAGTATGCAAACAAATATCAAAATTTTCATTCATTAAAAACTGTCGGAGCCAATCTACGGATCTAATCTATAGGTCGTAGATTAATTTACGGATCATTGGTAGAGGGTTTCATTTGGGTACACTTTGGACCCCTTAAACCCGTCTTTGAACCTCAATCTATGGACACCTTTTATGATCTGTAAAACCAATGACGAATCATAAACCCCCTTGTAGTCCTAGCCCATACTTCAAAAAGTTTCACCTCCGCAAGACCCAAATCGCGAGCCCCATTTACGGCTTGTAAACTCAACCACGACTCATAAATCGCTTCATCTGGTGGCATATTTTCCAACTTCAGAACTTGATTTTGACCCTCCATTCCACACCCATGTCTACGACTCGTAGTTCCTTCTACGGGTCGTGGATGTAGCAACCCTCGTGGGAGGATGTCACTTCTGTACACTCTACGCTTACATAATACTCGCTAAAATAATAAGAGAAATACACGACATATTAATCATAATTTAATAATAATTTCAAAATAGTTACATGTATAAGATTTTGTCTTAAAGGTAGTTCATTTGATTTCAGGTTCCAGTTTGTGGTGTAAGCACCTTTCAAAATAATTTAAACTAATATCTTGCGAGATTTTTGTACATTACTCATACTACTACAATACACCCTATAAATTGTTACCATATTAAAATACAAAGTTATAAAACTTATTAGTTTTTGTTTCATACAATCACCTTAAAATAATTAGTAATTTAGTATAAAAACCCCAAGTTCACCAGCTCCAAACCAACTAAACATGCCAAAATTTTAAGTTACAAACCATGATTTCATAATTTACACTAGCCTTCCAAATTTACATATACATATGCAAAGGAGAATCATGTACATGTCTCAAAACTATTATAACATATATATATATATATATATATCTAGATGCGAATGTGATCTTCTTCAGAGCTCCCAAAATTTATCTCCAATGATCATCATCTTGGACATTCCCTATGATAGAAACAATTATCACTAATCGTAAAGCTTAGTGGTGTAAAAGCTACAAGTTGGAACCTTTAGATTCCTCAATTTACCTTTCTTAAGTCAAGAGAACCACAATTTCAATGTAATAAACAAATCAGGTGAACAAATATATCATAGTATCAAGTATGATATTTAAAAGTGTAAGTGTCAAGAGTTTCTGGAACCATTGTTTTTCAAGATATTCAAATAACAAGTTTCGACCAATGTGTATGCCATGCCTTCACACCAAACATAATCAAGTATCAAGAAGGACCGAAGCCCTGTATCAAGAAGGGTGAAAACCCAGTAATCAAGATAGCCAAGAATTATATTAAGGGTGGTTTTCTAGTTCGTGCTTAAAATAGATCTCTTTCATACTTAGGATGAACCAAAAGTTCACAGTCAAGATGGAAATTGATCTGACAAAGTCATAGCCACAAGAAGGACAAAGTCCACAAATGTCAGGTGATCGAGCAATCCATACAAATGGGCAAATTAAGCAAGTGTCTTGCAATTCTCAAAAGATATCAATAAAACAAGATAAAATGTCAAGAACATAGCTGAGATAACAAGATAATAATCAAATGTACCAACAGGTAACAAGAGCACCAAAATAAGTTTTTTACACGAACTTTAACCTTTTAGCACACAACGACCCTATCGAGTTCAAGTCGTGGATCAATACGATATTGATTTCTTCAAATAATTCCCTTAAGATTGTATACGAGTGTAAGTACCTTAATACTCAATTCAAATTCTCATTTAATATTCAACACTTTCAACAGGTAAAAACTACAAGATAGATATCAAAAATGAGCCCCATTTGTGCAAATCAGACCCTTCTAGGCAGTTTGGTTGCCTTGCATTGTAACTAGATTTTGAATTGATAAATGAAAAAACTAGCCTTTTAGTCTACATGAAAGCAATAGTGATACACATTTAGGTTGAAAAAAATCAAGAATCACTGCAAAATACCTTTTGTATAAGAATTTATAATCAAAACACTAACAGACACACATAAAGGATTTCTAAGTCAAGAATCTGGACAAAACTTGTCCTAAATTGCATCCACTGTTTCAAATCCATAACTACCAAATTAGGTCACACCATAAGCATAAGAGTTGTAGCTACATGTATTGGGGTTACAAGGAACCAAGAACCATCGCAACATACAACTCACACATCATGATATGCTTAAAATACTAACAGCAGTACATAGAAGGCTTCTTAGACAGAAAAATTGGTCAGAACTTTCACTGTGTTTCGTTCCCTTTTTTAGTCTCATACAAGCAAATTCAAAATTTTACATAAATATAAAAGTTATAGGTATGTGAATTAGATTTTCAAAATATATTCACACACTAAAAATACAGCTATATACAATGAGTTATTCCATAATTACTAAACGTTACACAGTTTCAAGATAGAATTTAGCCACTTACCAATAGATAGAGGTTGCTTGATTTTTGCTCAAAGGAACTGGTTGTTTTCATGATTTTTTGTCAAATATACAGTTATAAGTGAGTTTATAAGGTTTCTCTCACTCTTGGGACCCACTTACTAAAGAGGAAATGATATATTATACTAAAAGTAAACTAAGAAGGCTGCCCAAAAAAAGTGGTTGCCCAAACTTCTTTTTTCATTCCTTATTTGTTTCCTCACATCTTAATCTCTATTATTAAGGCTTGTGTAATATATACAATTTCATAAAAGTAAACCAAATTACACTAAGACAAACCCCTCCCTTTTTTCTTTTCTACGATTCAAGAAAATCAATTCCTCTAACACAAATTTGAGTCAAAGAATTGTGAAGTTGGGTTAATTTTATCTCAAGTGAATACCTTTTTGCAAGTTAATACATTATTTAATAATAAGGGAGTCACAACTCTCTCCCCCTTAAGAAATTCCGTCTCGAAATTTATCTTACTCTAGCCCTGGAGTAAGTGTGGATATTGGGTCCTCATATCTTCTTCTCTCTCCTTGGTGGCTTCTTTTCCAGAATGGTTCCTCCAAAGTACCTTCACTAAGGGAATTCTCTTATTTCTAAGTTGTTTTATTTTCCAAGCTTGAATAAACATAGGTTCTTCGTGATACGTCAAATCTTAATTAACCTCAATAGATTCAACTGGTAGGACATGAGAGGGGTCAGAACGATATCTTCTGAGCATTGACACGTGAAAGACATTGTGAATCTTGTCCAACTCGGGTGGTAATGCTAGTTTATATGCAACTAGTACGACTCTTTCAAGTACCTCATAGGGTCCGATAAATTGGGGACTAAATTTTGCCTTTTGACCAAATATCATAATCTTCTTCCATGTTGATACTTTTAAGAATACCTTATCACCAACTTGATACTCGATATCACGCCTTTTATGATCAACATATAATTTTTGTCTATCCGAAGTGATCTTCAGACGATCCTTGATTACTTTTATCTTGTCTTCTGTTTGCTACACAATTTTAGGACCAGTAAGTTTTCTTTCACCAACTTCACTCTAACAAAGAGGAGTCTGACATTTTCTTCCATATAAGGTTTCATAAGGAGGCATTCCAATACTTAATTGGTAGCTACTATTGTAAGCAAATTCTACTAAACTCAAATATTTGTCCCAACTACCCTCAAACTCCATGATACACGCTCAAAGCATATCCTCCAAAATTTGTATCACTCTTTCTGACTAACCATTTGTATGAGGATAAAATGAGGTGCTAAAATTCAACTTGGTACCCAAGGCCTCTTGCAAGCTAGACCAAAATCTATATGTAAACCTTGGGTCTCGGTCAGATACAATAGAGATAGAGATTTCATGCAGTCTTATAATCTCATTAATGTATAATTTTGCTAACCTCTCAAGCGAATAATCAATCTTGATTTCTACTAAGTGATCACTCTTCGTTAATCTATCCACTATCACCCATATTGCATCATGATTCTTTTGAGTGCGAGGAAGTCTAGAAACAAAGTCCATTGTTATTCTCTTCCATTTTTATTCTGGCATCGGCAAGGGTTGGAGTAGTCCAATTAGGACTTGATTTTCTACTTTTACTTATTGTCAAACCAAATATTTTGAAATGTACTCCACAATGTCTTTCTTCATACCATTCCACCAATAGTGTTCTTTAAGGGTTCGGTACATCTTCATACCTCTAGGATGCATGGCATATGATGAAGTGTATGCTTCATTCAAGATTTTTATTTTCAATCTTTCATCATTAGGGACACACAACCTATTTTAATAAGACAAGACACCATCCTCTCTTAATGAAAAATCACCTTTTTTCTCCATCTTGAACTACTTTGGTCAGTTTCATGAGTTTCTCATCTAACTTTTGTGCTTCTTTAACTTGTTCAAGTAACATAGGTTTAACTTATAGTTGGGCAATAAGAGGGTCATATGAATCAAGTGCTACATGAACGTTCATGACTCTTAACTCAAAAAGCAAAATCAATGGACTCAAGGATAGGCTTGGAAAGGATTTGCGGCTTAGGGCATCTGCAATCATATTAGTTTTTCCTGGATGATAATAGATTGTGCAATCATAATCCTTAATGAGCTCAAGTCATCTACGTTGTCTTAGGTTTAGCTCTTTTTGCGTACCCAAATATTTTAAGCTCTTGTGATCAGTAAATATATAATATTTTTCTCCATACATATAATATCTCCATACCTTTAAGGCAAAATACTATAGCAGTGAGTTCTAGATCATGAGTAGGATAATTCAATTCATGTGGTTTTAATTTTCGAGAGGCATAAGAAATAACTTTCCCTTCCTGCATCAGAATACACCCTAGACCACGATGAGATGCATCACTATATATCACATATTCCTACCCCTCCATTGGTAGAGTAAGTATAGGAGCCTATGTCAACAAGGATTTAAGAGTTTCAAAGCTCTCTTGACATTTGTCGTCCCAAGTAAATTTTTTCTCTGTCTTTAAGAGTTTGGTCAAAGGGGAGGCTATAATGGAGAAACCTTTCATGAACCTCCTATAGTATCTATCCAAGCCCAAGAAACTTCTTACTTTGGTTGGGCTTTTAAGAGGTTTTTATTTAACAATTGCTTGGATTTTACTAGGATCCACTTTTACACCTTTGGATGACACGATGTGTCCCAGAAAAGTCACTTCATTTAGACAAAATTTACACTTGAAAAGTTTAGCATAAAGTTCTTTCTCTTTTAAAATTTGCAAAATGATTTGGAGGTATTTATCATGATCTTCACTATCTTTGGAATACACTAAAATATCACCTATAAAAACTACTACAAACTGATCCAAATATGGCTTAAATATTCGATTAATTAGATCCATAAATAACACGGGATCATTAGTCAATCCAAATGGCATCACCGAAAATTCATAATGATCATACCCAGTTCTAAGAGCAATTTTAGGAATATCTTTCTCTCTAACATGCAGTTGATGATACCCAAACCTCAAATAGATCTTTGAGAATAAATTAGCACCCCTCAACTGATCAAATAAATCATCAATTCTTGGTAGTGGATATCTATTCTTGATTGTTATTTTGTTTAGTTGTTTGTAGTCAATACACAACCTAAGAGTTCCATCCTTCTTCTTTATAAATAAAAAAGGGGCTCCCTAATGAGAAACACTGGGACAGATAAAACCCTTCTCAAGAAATTTTGTAACTGAGTTTTCAACTCCTTTAGTTCTACTGGAGTCATTCTATAAGGAATAATAGAAATAGGAGTAGATTTGAGAATAAGCTCGATTAGAAATTCAACTTTCCTTTTCGGGGGTAACCCATGAAGATTTTTTGGGAAGACTTCTGGAAAATCACACAAGGTAGGTATATCTTTAAGACTAGGGCTCTTCAAGCGTATATCAACTATGTGATCAAGATATGCATCACAACCTTGCTGAATCATCTTTCTTGCCAAGGCCACAAAAATAATACTAGATGTCAATGATCTTTCACCTTGTACAATAATATGAGAAAATGCAGGGTCCTTAAAAGTCACATGTTTTGATCTATAATCTACTATTGTATGATATTTATAAAGTCAATTCATCCCAATAATAACATCAAAATCTTGGAAGGGCATTTCAATCAAATCAACTGGGAAGACTAGGTATTCAATCATAAAGGGACAAGCTCAGTAAATTCGATTACAAACAACTTAATAGTCCAAGGGACTTTCAACTAGCACACCATAGTTAATCCTCACAAACTTCACATTTTCAGGAAGAACGAGATATGAACAAATATAAGAGTGTGTAGAATCAAGATCAAACAATGTAAACACAAATAAGACAAATAAGTTAAATTTTCCAACAACCACGTCTTGGCCATCTTGATCATTCCTTTGTTTCATAGCATAAGCACTTGCAGTAGCCCCAGGCGCACTAGATTGATTTTCTCCACTTGCTCCTACCGCTTGAATGTTTTTTGGTCTTGCACCTCTGTTGGTTTGAGAAGGATTAATAGAAGGCTTCTGAACTGAGCTTTTATTGTGTAAGAAAGAAACTTATTTAGGACAACTCTTCACTTTATGATCAAAGCTACCGTAGTTAAAACACGCACTAGAAGCTCTCTTGGAAACACCATAATGATTCTTCTTACATTGTTCACACGTAGGAACATGAGTCCTACCTTGGCCATTATTTAGAGTACTACCTATAGAAAAACTTGATCTGTTTTGCTTGGGTTAAGATAATCCGTTAATACCACTAGGCTTAGAATCATCAAACCTTCCCTTTTTGTATTTTGGAGTTTATTTTCATGTCTACTAATTTCTTCCTTATCAAGTCTTTTCCAAGTAAGGACAGCAAAAACTAATTTACAAAAGTTCTCATGTTGCAAAATTGCAACATTCTTTCTGATAAAATCATTCAAACCGTCTTCAAATCTCCTGCACTTATCTTTCTCCTCTTTAATAATATCTCCAGCATAACAAGAAAGTCTTAGAAACTTTTGTTGATATTCAACAATAGACATGCCCCGTTGCCTCTAACTTAAAAACTCTTTTTTCTTAGCATCACAACAGGTAGGTGGAACATACTTCATGTGAAACTCCTTAACAAAATCATCCCAAGTAAGAAGTGGAGGTTTTACCTTGGCATTTGGAACACTTACCCATCAATCATAAATATCTTTTTGTAATAGTGAGATAACATACTTAAATTTGGCAACATTTGAACACTCTAATTGCTCAAACACCCTGTTTATGTGTTCTAGCCATTATTCAGCATCAGTGGGATCAATAGTGCCTTCAAACTTGACTCCACCCATTTTACTCATTTTTTTAAGTTTATTCTATTGGGGTCATGCATCGCATCAGTCATATGATGGAAGAATTCAACCATCTATTGGAAAACAGGATTCATAACCTAAGTATTATGGCTCATATGAGGATGTGGGCTAGGTTTTACACCATGTTGGTTTCTCACTTCAGACCCACTAGTGCGGGGGACGTATGAATCCGAGAAATGTTCACCAACCCCTTCTAGTGCATGAGGTTAGGAATAAGAGTTATTTGATCCTTCCCGTGCAACTTCTATAGGTCTATTAGAGGAAGAAAACATAATTTAATTCCTTCAAAAGAGAAGATCACATTGCATTAGGGACATGTACATGATGTGTATGCATTCTACTAGAAACAAAATGATATTAATCATGTAAATGAGTAAATAATATAACTTTGACCTTTTACGAAATAGACAAGTATACAAATAATTCACATCAAAAGTCCTAGAATCACAAGTATAGGCTCTGATACCAACACTTGCAACAACCCTCGTGGGAGGATGTCATTTCTGTACATTCTATGCTTACATAATACTTGCTACAAGATTAAGAGTTTAATATATGACATATTAATCATAATTTAATAATGATTTCAAAATAGTTACATGTATAAGATTTTTTCTTAAAGTTAGTTGATTTGATTTCAGGTTTTAGTTTGTGGCGTAAACACCTTTCAAAATAATTTAAACCAATATCTTGTGAGATTCTTGTACATTACTCATACTACTACAATACACACTATAAATTGTCACCATGTTAAAATACAAAGACATAAAACTTATTAGTTTCTATTTCATACAATCACCTCAAAATAACTAGTAATTTAGTATTAAAACCCCAAGTTCACCAACTCCAAACCAACTAAACATGCCAAAACTTTAAGTTACAAACATGATTTCATAATTTACACTAGGCTTCCGAATTTAAATATACATATGCAACAGGAGAATCATATACATGTCCCAAAACTATTATAATATATATATCTAGATGTGAATGTGATCTTCTTCAGAGCTTCCAAAATTTATCTCCAATGGCCATCCGCAAGCATCATCTTGGACATTCCCGACGATAGAAATAACTATCGTTAAACATAAAGCTTAGTGATGTAAAAGCTACAAGTTAAAACCTTTAGATTCCTCAATTTACCTTTCTTACGTCAAGGAAATCACAATTGCAATGTAATAAACAAACCAGGTGAGCAAATATATCATAGTATCAAGTATTATATTTAAAGGTCTAAGTGTTAAGAGTTTCTGGAACCATTATTTTTCAAGACATTCAAATAACAAGTTTCGCGCAATGTGTATGTCATGCCTTCACGCCAAACATAATCAAGTATCAAGAAGGACCTAAGCCCTATATCAAAAAGGGTGAAAACCTAATAATCAAGAGAACCAAGAACCATATTAAGGGTGACTTTCTAGTTCGTGCTTAAAATGGACCTCTTTCATACTTAGTACGAACCAAAAATCCACAGTCAAGATGACAATTGATCCAAACAAGAGGCATGCCAATAGGGCAAAGTCACAATCACAAGAAGGACAAAGTCCACAACAATGTCAAGTGATCAAACAATCCATACAAATGGGCGAATGAAGCAAGTTTCTTGCAAGTCTCAAAAGATATCAACACAACAAGATAAAATGGCAAGAACATAGCTGAGATACCAAAATAATATTCAAATGTACCAGTGGGTAACAAGAGCATCAGAACGAGTTCTTTTACATGAACCTTAACTTTTTAGCACACAACAATCCTACCGAGTTCAAGTCGTAAATCAACACGACATCAGTTTCTTCAAATAATTTCCTTAAGATTGTACAAGAGTGTAAGCACCTTAATACTCAATTCAAATGCTCATTTAATATTCAACACTTTCAACAGGTAAAAACTAACAAGATAGATACCAAAAGTGAGCCCATTTGTGCAAATCACACCCTTCTGGGCAGCTTGACTGCCTTACATTGTAATCAGATTTTAAATTGGTAAATGAAAAAATTAAACTTTTTAGTCTACATGAAAGCTATAGGTATACATATTTAGGTTGCAAACAATCAAGAATCACTGCAAAAATACCTTTTGTACAAGAATTTATAATCGAAACACTAACGTGCACACATAAAGAATTTCTAAGTCAAGAATCTGGATAAAACTTGTCCTAAATTGCGTCTACTGTTTCGAATCCATAACTACCAAATTAGATCACAACATAACCCTAAGAGTTATAGATATATATCTTGGGGTTGCAAGGAACCAAGAACCATCACAATATACAACTCACACATCAAGATATGCTTAAAATACTAACATCAGTACATAGAAGGCTTCTCAGACAGAAAAATTGGCCAGAACTTTCACTGTATTTTATTCCCTTTATCAGCCCCATACAAGCAAATTCAGAATTTTATATTAACATAAAAGTTGTAGGTATGTGAATTAGTTTTCCAAAATATATTTACACACTAAAAACACAGCTATATACAATGATATATTCCATAATTACTAAACGTTACACAGTTTCAAGACAGAATTTAGCCACTTAACTATAGGTACGGTTACATGATTTTTTCTCAAAGAAACTGATTATTTTTGTAATTTTATTCAAATATACAGTTATGAGGGAGTTTATAAGGTTGCTCTCACTATTGGGACCAAAGAGGGAATGATATAATATACTAAAAGTAAACTAAGAAGGCTGCCAAAAAAAAGGTGGCTGTCCAAACTTCTTTTTTCATTCCATATTTGTTTCCTCACCCCTTAATCTCTATTATTAAAGACTTGTGTAATATATAAATTTTCATAAAAGTAAATCAAATTACATCAAGACAACCTCCTCCCCCTTTCCTTTTCTACGATTTAAGAAAATCAATTCCTCTAATGACACAAATTCAAGTCAAAGAGTTGTGAAGTAGGGGTTGATTTCATCTCAAGGGAATACCTTTTTGAAAGTGAATACATGATTTAATAATAAGGGCGTTACAGTGGATACCCTTCATACTTTAATTCCCTAGGCTTTAAAATTTCACCAAGTGACTGACCCATCTATAAGGTCTATCTATGACCCGTAAAGCTAACCATGAGTAGTAGATGAGCTCGTAAATCCCTGCACCAGAACTATTTATGCACTTCTCACCCTGATTCTGATCTTTTAACCTACCGGGCCTTACACTCGTAAACACTAGTGCATCGATGTGATATTGGAAGAATATTGTTGTAAATGGTTAATAGTATTAAGTAATCCTCAGTTGAAGTGTTACACCAAAGTTATAGGCCAAAAAGTTCATTAAAGAAAAAGTTCAAGTTTGAGGGTTCATTGTGAAGGAATATTTAAATGATCTCACTTATCATCTAACTTTGAATGAGCATATCTCCTAATATAGAAGGAGTTAGAGGGTCTACAACTTATCAAATGAAAGGTATTTGAGTCTAGTTTCTAGGAAAACAAATCGCTCATCGTCAATATGATTTCAAAGTATGAAGTTATAGACATTCTACGACATAACATACTGGGCTTTATGTATTGTAATGGTTACTTTAGTAATAAAAGTGATAGTCACAAAAAAAAAGTTTTAATTGGCAAAATGATGAATAAGAGCTCCATTTGATAGATGAACAAGTACATAAATGTTATTCCATAAAAAAGAATGACCTATAAAATTAGGCCCCATTTGGCCCCAAGTATTCTTGGGAAAAACTTGGGGAAAAAATTGGGGTGGGGTGTTTGGTAAAAAAACTTGGCAAATAATTTTTGGAAAATTCTCAAGTTCCCAAATACTAGAAAAAAAATAGTATTTGGAAACTTGGGAGGTACTTGATACGTTTTGAATATTTAAAAACTACCCCAAACTTTTATATTTTATTAAAAAAAATACCTATTATTTATTAATTCAGACTAAATACTCATCTATCTATTCACTCCATTAACATGACCAAACAATCCATTTATTAACACCGACCAATTCAGTTACTTACACCAACCAATATCTACTATAATAAATAAGTACAATCCATTTATAAATTAGCACTAGCTAATATCTATTATAATAAGTGCACTATATCTATAAAAACAACATCCATGAAAAACTTCCATATAAAACATAACAGAGCCTTCAAGTCCATGGATATTTAGTTGAAGAAATATGTGAAAAGTGTGTAAAAATTATCTATGTGAAGACATTATTGAAGGTAATTTGTAAGATAACATATATTATTTTCATACTGAACATACTTGATTTAATTTATAGAAATCTTTTCTTTTGTCTAGGCTTTAAAATTATGAATGGAAAAACAATCTCCAATATCACAAGTATATGTTAGATCAAACCATGAACAGCTATTTATTAATATTTTATTTTTATCATTTGGTTGATAAAACTAATATTTTGAGCTTGTTTTTTCTTTAAAAGTTTTGTAATGCCTCTAATACGTGAAGCCGATGTTGAGATTTCCGATGAAAACTCCGGGACTTTACCTTTTCGATTAATAGGGTAATATACTTCAAATTGTGCATATACTCTTTACATTTTTGCATGTGATGTGTTGTCCTATTGATATTATATTGTAGAAGTATAAAAGAATGAATAAACCATGTGGTTCAGCTGCTATAGGAAAATATTACGTTGTTGACGCTGGTCTTCGAAACACACAAGGATTTCTAACTCCATACAAAGGACTGCAATATCATTTGCAAGACTACAAAGGAAGTGATAGAGAGCCCAAAAATGGCAAAGAGCTATTTAACTATAGACATGTCTCTTTGTGTAATGTAATTGAAAGAACATTTGGTGCGTGAAAAAGTAGATTCAGAATACTACGACAAGGCATGAATAACTATGATTTAGACATGCAAGAGAAAATAGTACACTACTAAAAAAACTGTAAATACCGATCACCAAATACCGACTTTCGGAAGTCGATATTGTCAAAAATACCGACTAAATACCGACTTCCGAGCTAATGTCGGTAAAAGCTTGGTCGCTTTTGAATACCGACCTCCCA
>JBCEWC010012916.1:0-15490 GCA_038996855.1 Solanum aculeatissimum | reverse complement strand
ATTTAGTTCTTTATATATTTTATAGAGGTGTTTTAATTCTTTTTTAATTTGTTTATAATTTTTAGTATTTTTATGAGGTCGTCTCATATTCTTAATATATTAATCCTATGCTCTGAGTTAGCAGACTTTTTTCCATCTCCATTTTCAACCTCCTCCAAACAGTTATATCACCACTCAAATAAAAATGTAAACCCACTACACTTATCACAAATAATATTACAGAATTCGATAAAATTAATTTGGATCCTTTCTATTTCTCTTTGGAATAGA
This sequence comes from Solanum aculeatissimum, assembly GCA_038996855.1. Lineage (NCBI taxonomy): Eukaryota > Viridiplantae > Streptophyta > Magnoliopsida > Solanales > Solanaceae > Solanum > Solanum aculeatissimum. The sequence goes on along the minus strand of JBCEWC010012916.1, from coordinate 15,220 downwards.
TTTTGAGATTATTAATCATTGACAAACACCCTTTCTTCAACACTTTTGTACCAGTTCTCTTTATATTTTTCTCTCTCATGTGTTAGATATGAAAAATAATTTTTAGAAAAAATTTAATCTGCAAAAAATTTGTGAAGAAATTGAGTTTGTGGCTTGGAAAAGGAAAGGTAGAGTTTGAGAAGAAGTTGAATTTTTTATGAAGAAGACAAAGAAGAAAAGGGGTTGGGTAGGGTGGGGTGAGGTAGAGTGTGGTGTCATATATAAAGAAAAAATGTATTTGAAGTAATTTTTTATTTTTTTAAATATAAAATTTGTTATTTGATAATTTTTGGGACCATGGTCACATGGTATCTTTTAATTTGTTATTTTTCCACGTCACTATGAGTGTATCACATTCTCTTTACATTGCTTATCATAAAAAAATGTCTAATAGGAACAAGTTTTGAATTGATAAAAGTGTTCAATAGAAAATAGTCTTAGTTGTGATGTTTCAATGAAATACGTGGACAACTTTAAGAGCCCATTGATATAAAGACCCTGAAGGTCATTTTTTTATATTTTTGACAAAAATTATAATTTTACCCTTTGACAGCTGCCCCTAGTCATGTTTGAGTGATTTTGAGAGCTAGTTTTTGAAAATCTTGTAAAAAGTTGAGTTTTGCTAAATAGTTTAGTTTTGAAGGCTTAAGTAATTTAATTTTGAATTTTTGATTCATCTGGAGTTTCGAGCCTCAAAATGGAATACCATCAATTTTGGAATGTAGAAATTGGTCAAGGAGAGTTGTTGGAATCAGATTTGGAGTTGTTATGTGGATTTCAAGTCCGAAATTGAAAATTTAGTTACAGTTTGACTTAGGTTTGACTTTCATCATTATTTTGAGTTCGGATGCTCAGATTGAATTTTTATGGTTTCACTGATTCTGGGAGGTTATTTTAGTGCTAGAATGAGTTTCTTCATAATTTTTTAGTATTTCGGTAGTATTTTTATATTTCAAATGTGTTAAGTTAATTTAGTTGTGACTTCTCGAATTCTGGATCAATAAGATCTTAAATTTGGCATTTGATGATTCCATTGAGTTTGGAATGTCAAATTTAGTAGATTTGCATATATGACTTGTGTGTATCGGGTTCCAAATAAATTTTAAGGGTCCACTATGTGATTTTGTGTTATGTGCAAATTATTGATATAAGATATAGTGGTCTCTTTCATGTTTGAAAATCCCATTCTCGTGTTTGTGAAGGTCAGGGATTTTTGTGCATCGCGTTCGCGAACCTAGGGTAGCGATCACGGAGGGTCAAGCTTTTGGCCCATGCGTTCACGATGCTCCTAGCTATGTTCATGGAGAAGTGTTGACTTTTGACTCCACGATTGCGGGCCTAAGCTCCACGATCATGGAGAACAAAAGGGTTCATGAACAATGCCGATTTTTAAGTAATGGGTTTAGTTGATTTTTGCCATTTTAAACATTTTTTTAGCTCGGATTAGATGACTTTTCAAGGGTTGTTTTTGAAGGAAATCATTTGGGTAAGTCATTTAAAGCTTAAATCTTCATTACCCACTAGTTATTACTTATTTGTAACATGGAATTGAGGGTTTCAATTGAGAATTTTGGGAATTTCATTAACGTGAATTTTTAAAAGGAAAATGGTGATTGTGAGCTCATTTTGAATCCATTTCGAAATGGTTTTTTCCATTACTCCCCTAAAACCTTAAGGGACATTTCTATATAATTTTTTTAGATATTAGTCTCGTTCTTCGATATTAAATTTTTTGATCATTGTATCCTTCCTCTCTGAATTGTATAAAATTGATGTCTTAGCTTTAAAATATGATTGTAAATTTAATTTTTTACTAGATTGTGGTGCTTTGAGTATAATCAGCAAGAAAAACTCTAGCTTTAGATTGATTGTGACTTTTTGGCTAAGGCAAGTACATTTTTAACCTATTGTTAAATGTGTTGAACCTTGTATTTCCTAGTTACCTGATTGAGAAATAATGTGAATTGGCTTAAATGTGTAATGACGTGAACTGATTTATGAGATGAGATGATTCATTATTTGTGATATGTTAATTGACATGTTAATGTGGAAATTTGACTATAGAAAATTATGTATGAGTTGATTTTGACGAATACTGATGTACCTGATGAGCTATATTTGTATGGTAGTATGTGTTTCATATCTTATTCACTCACCCTCTATACATATGATTATTTTCATTGGATTGTGGAAATGAGATAAGTGTGAGATACTAATAATGGGGGCTGAGGTTTCTACCGATCATGGTTATTGAAAAAGATATTGATATTTGGGGCCGAGGTTTCTACCTGTGGTATGATATTGTCGAGGTAATTTTCTGGTAGCTGAGGTCTTTTTTAGTGTGCAATATTGTTGAGGTCATATTCTGGTAGTCGAGGTCTTTTTAACATGTGATTGTCAAGGTCTTTTTTGGTAGATACATGGTTTATGTGAGACCCCATGGATTCCGACTTGAGTTGATCAGTGGATGTATATCGTAGGGTAGAAATATTCCATGATTATTTGATATTACATTTCATCATCCTACACTTCATTCATTATTGAATTGTAAGTGAATTATTGAGTTATTTATTGATATATAAATCCTGGTGATGAGTCATGAAATTCAACTCATTTTGTGCTAAAATTTGCTGGAAAAAGTGTTCTTAATGCCTTACTTATACCATAAACTAATGTGATTTTGTTATTTACAACCAGGGAAAGCTTTGGACATGACTTCATGTAAAATGACAGAAAGAAGTCAAAAAGTTGGCAAAAGAGAATAAATGTAGCATGAATCTCGCCAAGTGTACTGTGCAACTCGCCACATGGAATTGGACCTTGCCAAATACTCTAGTAAGTGAACAAACAGACAAGGATGAATTGGAAAGCAAGAGTGGTGCTCGACAACTTGCTGACCTGAAAAGTGAGATGAACAGTCACTCGCCAATTCCTTCAGAAAATGCCACCACCAAAGCCAATTAAAGGAGGAGAAATCATCTCCAATTGGAAACTTGCTAACTCACTTAGACGAGCTCATTTTATCTCTCCAAGACATTCCAATATTGTGGCCAAAGTAAAGCATAAATGGCGAGGAAAAGATGTCAAGGGTGACTCACGAACTCAGTCGATGAGCCCGATCTATCTCACCGAGTTTTCTACAAAGGTTTGATCAAAGATAAGACAAGAAAGGCAAGAAAAAGAAGCTAAAGGTGGCTCACTGACTCATTGGCAAGCTTGACTAATATCGCCAGTATACCAAAAGGGAAAAATTTTCCTGAGTATAACAACTCGATTTTAAAAGGTTCAAGGAGAGTTTTTATAGATAAATACACATACTTTAATCTTGAGAGTTCAGAGCATAGAATTTGAGGGTTTTGTACTTAAATTGAGTTATTGAATAATCAATTTGGGAAATTACAACCAATTGCAATGGATGAACAAGAATTTGGTATAATTTCATCTTTTATTTTTATGTCTAGCTAAGACCCCAACCTTTTAGGGAGATGTAATAGTTGAATTTGTAGATATCTTTTATGGGTGTTTGACAATTGCTTAAATATTGATTTAATGATTATGGGTTTCATAATTTCTCCATGCTTCACTTATGAATTAACATTGCAAACTTAATTCTATCTTAGATCTTCGTGCATACTTGAGAGGATTGTATGAAGTGGGTGAAATGGATGAATAACTATTAACTTGTGTTAATATAATTACTTTTGAGAGATAATAATTGTGCTGAGGTATTGGGTGTTTTGCATTGTAATCCAAGCTTATGCTTGAGAAAGTATGGTTTGATAGTTGGTATGTTTTTGAGAGTTTCATATTAGACCTAGCCTACCCATATGATTTCAATTACTTTGAGCATTATTAACACCCAACTGAAATCTACTTGTTTAACTATGCATTTTGCCTTAGAAGAACTTTCCTGAATCTGAGTACAAACAAATTTTATTGTTCTTATTATAAATCTTAGTTGATTAGATATAAGTACATGTTTACTTATAGGTCCTTTATTTTTAACACTTCAAGACATTAGATTACATTACTACTTCTCGATTGAGCTCTATTCTTGCACATTCCATGTGGGATCAACCTCAACTTAGTTAGGTTTTTACTTTGATTGACAACCATCTATCCAAATTAGTTCGAGATGTTTGTGAACATCATTAAAAAAAATGGTTCCCTTGCCGAAGAATGGTGTTTAGATATCATTTGAAGAAGTTTTGTACAAACTAGTTTTGTGAAGTGAATTAGCTTATTAGCTTTCTCTTTCTTTGTTGGTTACAAGTGATGAAATAAGTGTCCATGGTAGTGTTGTTGGAACACGAGCAAGGCAGATAGGAGATGTTGGAAACATGAATGATGTGAATTTGGTGTAACAACCCAAATTTTTTCGATATCTCCTTATGGTTGGAATTCTATGATGTACTACAAGTCATGGTTGATTTTTGGTAGCCACGGGTTGAGTTTAAGTGGCCGAATGCAAATTGGGATAGTTAGTGGCCTAGAGGGACAATTTCAGTAGTGTATTTCAAACAGTCATAACATTTTATGTGGGATTAACCATATGAGATACTATATATCAAATTGAAACTCTTTGCGTTAGATTTGAAACACAACTGGTTTCACTCAATTTGGAGTTCGGATGAGTGCGATATGGCCCAAACAGTGATACTGTCTGAAATTTGGAAGCCATTGGATATAGGCTCAGAAACGTGGCCAAGGACAGGGCCACGAGCCGTGAAACTTTACACGGATCGTCAAGGGTGTCTTCAAATGTTCCAGTGAGCTAGGGGTGGCCTGGAAGCACCCCTAAGCGAAGTCTAAACCAACGAGACCTTGGACGGTCCGTTTAGACTTAGACGGTCCGTGTACGGCCCCGTGAAGTGGGGAAGTAGCTTGGACAAGCCAAGGCTGAACTTTGGGAGGCTAATTATGGGTTGACGAGACCTCACATGGACAGTCACACCTTAGACGGTTCATCAAGTTGTTCGTGAAGTGTTACAGAAAGTCCTCCGAGAGTTCACGCTGACAAATTTGTCTAAGTATTGTTTGATGGAGGGGTTGACAGGCCGTGCACTGTTAGACGGAACTGTAGCTACCGTTTGACACTTCTTAGTTGTGGAAAGTTGCGTTTTATTAATGGTATTTTCGTGATTTAACATTCCCTTAAGCCCCTTTTTGGTCCCCTAAGGTCTCTTAAACCCCTAAAACATTCCCCAAACCCTCATTCATCCATTCAAACTCTCCTATACACTTTCTTAAGATTCTAAGACTCTCTTGGACTCCATTGAATCTAGCTTGTAGAATTTGGGGAAGAAGACGTTGACTAAGTTTGACCTTGCTTATTGTTAGTGGAATTAAGGTATGTGGGACTTTTGTGATATACTTGCCAAAGTTAGACCATACCCTCACCTTACAGGCCTTTCCCATTTTGATGGGTGATAGTACACATACATCATTATCATTATCCCTTAAAGGACATAAACATGAACATGAACCTATGGTGGCATGTAGTTATGAGAAATATGGGATTTATATAAGGACCCTTGGCAATAGTTCCCTACCTTCCAACTCATTCAGTGCTAAGTCATCATCCTATGGGAATATGTATACATATATATGCTTTAAATAGGATCATAAGTCATTTCAAAACGTAATTATGTAAACTTGGGTTTAAAGGCCAAATCATACTTCATACTCATGCATACTTGGGCTTAAAAGCCAAATCAATTCATATTCATACATACATGGCCTTAAAAGCCAAATCATACTTCATTTCATACTTCCATGCATAGGAATAGCTCATGCATAACTTGTACATAGTGGTGTATACACACACACGGGGCTTAAACCCATATCATAGACATTATGTAATCACATATCATGTCATAATCATACTTGTCTTTAAATCATAATCATAATCATAATTGGTTAATAAAACCTACATAATATATCTCATGAAAAACCTTATTCATGAATGCTTATGCAATGAGGTATGAAGGAATCACATGGGTATTTGAAATTCATACTTAAACAATAAAATCATATTAAATCCAAGAAGAAATCAACAACTGAAACATACATGAACTTATCCATGCATAAATTTATCATAAAAAGGGACATGCATATTCAATTTTCCTAAAATCCATGAAAATTGACATAATAAGACTTAAATCATGTCAAAAGCATCAATTTAAATCAACCCATAACTTAATTTCATCAAATTGAAGCCAAATCACAAAATCCACTTGTAAATCATACTTAGAAATCATGAAATTTAATAAATAAATTGTGGGGCTTCATGATTGGATGGGAATAATGAATGAAACCACACATACCTTAACGAAATTAAAAATATTAAGGTGAATTAGACTTGATCTTGAAGCACCCTTGAATCCCTAAACTTGAATCTTTAAAGCTTAGCTTGAATAGAGTTTAGGAGATTTGCATTCTAGAGTTGAGGTGTTCGAATGATAGTGAATTGAATGAAAATGACTAAGGCATGACTTAAGTGTCTTAAAATAGGCATAAAAGTCCTAAAAGACCAAGGGTTTAGGCTAAAATGTCTAAAATACCCTTAATGAGATAGGATCAAAATTTGACGTAGTGCACTATACGACACCCTACATGGCCTATGGTGTGCACCATGGACCATGCAAGGATACATGGTGGTACACTTACAGGAAACAAAGGAATTCCCTAGGAGGGCCTCTCCACGGAACCAATACACGAAACCCCTTCAAGTCATGGTATGCACCACGGGCCATGAAGGGGTCCTTGGTGAGGACCCTTGGTAAAAACATGGAGATCGAGTGAAGAATTCCCTCCACGAGGCCCTCGACAGACCGTGGTGGGCACCACGATCCATGGAGGTTCCTTGGTGGAACCATTCACTTGAACTCCTCAAGGCAACCTCAAACAAGACCAAGGCCACCTCCAAGGCACGCTAAACGGTAGGGAACACCATGGACCGTGAAGGATTCCTCAAAGGGGACCCTTGGCGAAAAACTTCTAAGAATGTATTTTAAAGCTTTGTTAAGGCCTTATGAGGTCCGATTCCTTACATCAATTGTCTATGAACTTATATTTTGCCCTAATTCCTATGTTTAAGTATGATTCATGAATAAGAATTTCAATATGCAAGTATATTTATGATCATGATTATGAGGATGACCTAATACCCTAATGTCATACAATGATTGTAAGATGGGAAGTACACCCACACTATATGCAAGTATGTAGATGGACTACTCATATGACATGAAATGTTTTACTTGAAAGTTATGTAAGTATAATTTTTATGAGCTATGAATTATGTTAATGACTATGTATCTATTGCATGATTATGTATTCTAAGGGATTTGACTTATCACCGAATGAGCTTAAGTGAGGGGGACTATCCCAAGGGTCCTTATATAAATCCTTTTATCTCATAATTATATGTTATCACTAGATAATGATTATGTCCATATAAGGTATTAAGTTAGTGTATCCACATACTTAGGACAATCACCATTCTGGGATTAAGCCCATAGGGTGGGTTCCACACACACGTGACACTCACTGTGCTGGAATAGAGCCCATAGGGTGGGGTCAAGTCTACCTTGACCAGTAGGCTCCTCTTTCCTCAGTGTAGAGGGAGCGTCAAGATTTCATATAATAGTCTGCATGATTTTATTATCAATTATGGTCCTATTCCTAAATATATATGTCTATTAGGTTCTGAAAGGTTTTATGATACTTCATTTCATGATTTTAAATATGTATTGATCATTCATATCTTGACCTTATTTTATTGATATATCTATGCATATTGCTATTATGTTATGGTGTTTCTTGATGTATTCCATACCTACATACTTAGTACATTCTAATATACTAATGCATAGTCTTTGCCTACATGATCTAATCATGTAGCGACAGGCAACAACACTCATACACCACACTATTATGGCTAGACTCGGGGTTGTGCTTTAGAAGATTTGGTGAGTTCTCATGATTCAAGGATAAATCTTTACCTTCTTTCTTTATGATACTATATTGAGACTTTTGTACTTTCTTTCCTTTTATTGAGGGTGAGCTAGTAGTATATTCTACATCTCGACAAGATTCTAACTATGTAGAGGAATCATTGGACGTGAAGATGATGTAATTCCTTTCTTACTATTAGTTTGCTTTAATGACTATATTTTGTAATTGCTTATTTATCTTATGTATGATTATGCTATGTTCTAGAGGCTTGAATGGGACACCTTCTGGTTTCGCATTTATCGTGTCACGACTAGGCCCTAGGTTTGGATCGTGACACAATGCTATATATTTTGTGAATAAAATTTGGTGTCTATGTTGTGTAATTTATGACTTCAATGAATATAATATTGTGTATAATATTTGGAGTGTATTCATGTTAAATGAAAATCTATAATATAGATTCAAAATATTTATGAATTTGTGCAAATTATGAGTCTATGTAGTATATTTTTGTATAATCAGTATAATCTAAGTGTAATGAGTGTGCTTATTTGGAGCTTTTCACAGTAAAAGATTTGTTGATGGCATGTCTTCTAGTTGTAGTTGACTTTAAGTGCACCTGAACTACCCATAGTCGTCTATTTACGGGCTTGCACTCAATAGTCTTATTTGGTATCCAATTATAGAATTTCAATAAACATAAATTTATTATGAATTAATTATATTATATTGGTATACATGTGGTATCAATCTGAATTTTCAAATATGTATCTAACCCAAATATGAATTTTCAAATATGTATCTAATCCAAATATATTTGACATAATTCATGATCTTATGCAATATATTTAGTGTTTAATGTTTTGTGTATGTAATGAATATCAATTGGTATATTTTATGTGTTTATGTGGTATATAATAGATTTTATAATGAATACAGTGAAAAAATAAGTAGGAATACAAATCTATAATAATCTAATTATATATGGTATATTTGTTATGTAATTGAAAAAATATTGATTGAAAAAGTTTTGGTGCATAAATATTAATTCAAAAAGTTTTGGTGTATAAAGTGTTAAGTTATATAGACTGAAAACAGAAAAATGTTCAATCAAATATAATAAATAGAATCTACCTATATATACTGTATCAAACTAAATTTTCAATGTATATCAAGCATAAATATATTTAGTAATTGTAACGACCCTCAGTTTAGGAGCCTAAGAGTGCAGAAAATCACTAAGGGTCAACCCACGAGGCTGACTTACGGCCCGTAGATGGGTAGATAGCTCGTACTTTATCCTCTTAAACATGAACTTTAGGAAAGGAAAAAAGTTTACAAATGTGAGGTAACCCACGTACCCATCGATGACCCGTAGAATGATTGACGGCTAATGGATAAGGTCGTAGGGTAAGGGCCAAACATGAAGGAAATTTAGAGTTTATGGAAAGTGGCCTACGATTAACATCACGGTCCATAGACCACTCCACGGTTCGTAGATACTTTCGTAGATGATGTCTAGTAAAGTGAGAAAATTGGCTAAATATGGAAGGACTCTACGAGTCCAACCACGATCCGTAAATCAAAAGATGTCCGATAGAAAAAGGTTTTGTGGTTTGAGTCAGCAAAATAATTTTTGAAGATTGGAAAAGGAGAACAAGATGGATAGGACTACGTTCCGTGGTTCAAACCATATGGATTGTATCCGGTAGTTTTAATGAAGGACAATTTTGTCATTTTCATAAATTCTAATCCTATACCGCATCATTTTTAGGATTCTAAGGGCCCTAAATTAGTTTTGTCATTTCCATCTTAATGATGTCTCATGATGTTTTACCAAGTGTTTTACCTATTTTCAAGATAATGATGATGACCCCAATGATGTGGGTTTAAGTAATGAAGTGTGAGCTATTTACTATGTTTTGAATGACTATATTTACCATGATTATGCATGATTTTGTGATTTATGATTGTTCCAACTTAAAAGCTTCCACCTAGTTTCAAGTCAAGTTTTGTATGTTTTATGATAAATATCAGGGCACTAAAGAAGGGTTTTAAAGTTATGGTTTGTCAAAGATATAAACATGTTGAAAATTGCCCTAAAGATGTTTAAGAAGATCCCCAAGATGAAAGGACAATACTCACTTGGTGGTTCCTAAGTTCGAGCTACTCTTAAGATTTCTACTTATGATTCTAAGTGTCATAAATTGACTAAGTTTATGTTTAAAGATTTTGTGGGATGACTTGGAACCGAATGTAACATTGAGGTGGGATTCAAAAATGGAACCAAAGTAGAAACTCTTTGTCTCATTAACACCATAGGAGCCCTTTTAGGATAGGTTAGTGGATCCACATAGGTCATTTACATTATATAAAGATGCATGCTAAGATGACAGAGTTGCTAAGATGATGGAGTTTCACCCGGCCCCGTGCCAATATAGGGGATTTTGTTGGATTCTATGTAGTATCTCACATGGTCTTACATTATTGTTAAGATCTTCTCCCATAAATTTATGATTCTATGATATGGTTCCATCATATGTGTTCTTTATGTGAATGACTTTTACTCATCTCAGTATGATATTCCTTGTTCATGCTTAAGTTTATATTTAAAGTCTTATTTATCATCCCATGCATGTTTATCCTTATTTATGAATGATGGCATTACAATTTCATATTCACATTGCATCTCACATACTTAGTACATTCCAAAAGTACTAACATATATTTTTCCTACATGATTTAACCATGTAGGGACAAGTGTTTCTCCATCGGCTCGTGGCTAGTTTTTAGTCATTTGAGACTACTATTTTTGTGATGATCCCTTAGTTCAGGTCTCTATCATTTTCTATTCTATCATGTATTATCTTTTGAGACAATGTATATGTTTCCCTATTGAGGCTTTCACTTTCCATGTTGTTAAATGTTAAAGTCTTTTCTATTTGATGGAGGACGATCGTCGATTGGTCGATCCATAAATGGTTAGATGGTATGATGTTTGCACAAATTATGTTTCCATGTATGCTTTTTAATGTTACTTCATTGTCATAAATTTCCCATAGACCCTTCCCTATTTTAAATTTCTCTTTTCTTTAAGTTTTATACCTATGAATGCTTACGATATTTAAGATGACTTGGATGGGGTGCCTTCGGGTTTCTCGTTCTCCATATGACGATTAGTCCCCTAGGTCAGGTCGTTACAAACTTGGTATCAGAGCATGAAATTTTTAAATGTTCCTCGGATGTCCAAACACACGACCCAAAAATGAGTGTGATGGCACTAGTCTTATCCCCACCAAGACAAGTTAGCCAAAAACCCAATTACAATAATAAAGTGTGGAAGAAATAATAAAAATAAAGGTTTAACTGTGGATATATTAAGTCAACTTAAGTAGAAATCCCCATAACCTAGTTGTCATATGCAAAAGATTCTAATGTATTACAATAGATTTGAAAGAAAATACAAATCTCAAATGATGTTGCCTCTTAAGTAGAACAAGATCATAAATAGGACAAGAAAGACTCGCTGAAATGACAGGTCGCTACCTCACTAATCTCCACAGAAAGCCAAGGATAAGAAGAGAAGAGAGATTATCACAAAGACCCAAGCGTATAACCTACAAAAATGTGGAACTAAGGGGTGAGTACCAACCACACGGTACCCAGCAAGCGAACTCCTAAATGCAAAGTCAAGTAATACAGAATATGGGTAATCCTAACTCCCCAACAAAACCTCCACAACTACAACTTCCATAAAAATCATCCCAACCTAACAATTCACAATGTATATAGCATATAGCTCAATATCCACACCCGCTGTCTCTCAGTCCGAGACCTATGGGGGACTTTTAGTCCATGCATCCATGGTGGCGTGCAATACGATCCTGGATTCATAGTATCCATCATGGCATGCGACACGATCTTTGAATCATAGTATCCATCGCGGCATGAGACACGACCCTCAAATTATAGTATCCGTTGCGGCGTGTGACATGTCCCTCGAAATGGTACATCCTCTTTAGTTCCTTACATTTCTCCAATTCTCATAATCTTTATCACAATCTTGTCTCAGAATAAATACAATTAGACATATTCTCATAGATAATGAGGGGATGTCAATTTTTCTAATGATGCACAATTTACAACTACACAATCATGATAGAACATCAATAATAAGTCAATAAACCTTTCAAATCATTCTCGACATATCACATATCAATATATAAACAAGCTGCCTTTTATTATCCCTTTTTCATTATCAAGGTTATTTGACAAGCACCAGTCAATCTATCACCAAGTCCCCTTGCTTTAAATATAAACAAGGAAAATACACGTATCTATATACTTGACAAGAGTTGAGAAATTCACTTGCCTCAATTAATCAAATAATCACTCTGAAACTTGAGCCTTTCATAATTTTTCTGGATGATCAAAATCTATCCAAATACATAATCTACGTAAGAGTACGAATCCAATGACACCCATATTGCTATATTTATTTTTCGGTTACATCTCATTAATTTATTCATTTATGACTCTAGCTCCTTTCAATTCTATTGAAGCAGTATCTCAACATATTCTACATCTTTTCTTATGATCATATTACTCATTAAATAGTAGCAAACATAAGTTTTGATATGTAAATTGTGTTTACCATACTGAATTCACTTAATAAAAAATATTTATCGTATGATTGCATCTTGATCATAATCCATCATGAATTCCTATTACCATTATGCTCTATAGTCGTTGCCATCCTCTCAAGGTTAACCTCATCATTGATACGACACCTAAACTTATTATATCGGTCAAATCTAAGGACTAACTCAATTTTTTATACACTTTCTTACTAAAATTCTCAATTGGCTTTGCACAAGTATACTCACTAGGACTTTCCTTACTCATAAGCTTATCATTTTGATATTATCCACTTATTATTTTGATATTGAACCACTCCCTTGGATCTTATTATGGATCAATAGTGTGCTCATTCAGAATTCCTCAAATACATCTCACAACCTAAATTCAGTAATTGAACCAAAGATCCACCACTAAAATCTTTCTTATAAATAATGCTTAACCCAAGCATCCAGAGTAACAAACTAGTTGATTTTCCAAATACGAATGCAATATTCAATCTTATTTAATGAGCCTATGATACACTAATAAGCCCTGAAGTAGTTAGTATTCACACTTCAACATATCCACTTTCATATACCACTAATACTATATCATGAAAGTCCATTAGATTCACCACTAGAACTCATTGTACCTATCAAGAAAGTAGTACAAAACTAGCCCATATACTTCTACCCATCAAATAGTTGTAAAACATTATCCAGTCTATCATGACTCTAGCCTAAATGATATACATTTATTTTATAAATTCAGTCGCTAGCAAAAGTAACACACTCCATAACTCTAACCAAGTGAGCATTGGTATTGTTGTGATAGTTGTATCATCATCCTCTCTAGTATCCACTAAATCTATGAAATCATAATGCAAATTCTGACCTCCATTGGAAAAATCTCATTCTTATCATTATCTAAGCAATCCGTACATCTTATAACACATTAATTAGTAATAATCATTTGCAGATTTACAGAATTCATTATCTAGTTATCTCTTTAACATTCTACTTTTAATTGTCGAGCCACTTCTGATATCGTATATACTACAATAATATCGTTTGTGTTGCTAGATAAGTAATCCCAAAAAGAATAATATATTCATGAAATTCCTCCATTCATTGCTTGACTTTATCACTTAAAAATCCTCAAAGTACATCATCGAGTCATTACCTTACTCAACCTTTTCTAATCATCGAGAATTTTAATTTTTATAAGTATACCAATTACACTTTAGCACCATATCTAACATTCAAGACACATACCACTCCCTTTTTACTCACATAAAGAACCAAGCACGAATCATCTCTATAAGTGAGAGAGAAAGAGATAAAGTGGTAAGAATCATACTGAATCAAGAACGTACGATAGAGAAAGAATAAACAAAAGAAAGTTTCCTAATAATCTTCATATCCTATCTAAGATAAGTATAAACGTCTCCATATCGATCCTCGAGACTCTATTAGAAAGTTATTATGTAATATTTAAAAAAACATCTATATACGTGTGTCTTGAATATGGTGATAAGCTATTTTGTGATTTTGAGGATGGTAATTAGTACATTGATGTCACGACCTGAATAAGGGGCTTAGATGTGACATGGTGAAGAAGAACCCGAAAGTCCTCGATCAAGCCATCATAGCATCATCACACACATCATCGGTTCGGAAGCACGGAAACGTAAACACATAACACATATTAAAAGGGGAAACGGGGCTTTGGATTAAAGCTATGGGGATATTATCGGGAATGGGGATGAGAATGAATCACATAGCACATACCGATGCTAGCATGAAACTATTGTTGCAAGCGACTCAATGAGAGGTAAGTGCTCATCCCAATTTCCCTTAAACTCCAACACACAAGCCCTTAACATATCCTCCAATGTTTGAATCATCCTTTCGGCTTGCCCATCGGTTTGAGGATGGAAAGCGGTGCTCAACTTAACATTCCTACCAAGTCCTCTTTGTAAGGACCTCCAAAAGTGAGAAGTAAATTGGGTACCATAATCCGAAATGATAGATCTTGGCATACCATGCAACCTTACCAATTCCCGAATATAAACCTTGGAATACTCTTTGACACTATAGGTAGTCTTGACCGGTAGAAAATGAGACGACTTTGTCATTCTATCAACCACAACCCATATAGAATCAAATTGACTTCTAGTACGGGGAAACCCAACAACAAAATCCATATTCACATCCTCCCACTTCCAAGTAGGAATTTCAATGTCTTGAGTCAAGCCACCAGGCCTTTGGTGTTCAACTTACACTTGTTGACAATTAGGACATTCCGACACAAATTTAGCCACATCTCTTTTCATACCATGTCACCAATACACCCCTTTCAAATCTTGATAAATTTTGGTAGATCCCGGATGAATAGAATATTACAAATTATGAGTCTCTTTCAAAATAGTCTCCCTCAAACCATCAACATCCGGAACACACAAACGATCTTGGTACCGAAGCGCTCCATCTCCCCATTGGGAGAAAACCTCAATCTTACCATCGGCAACCAACTTCTTCAACTCCACCAACAAAGATCTAAATCATGCTTAGCCTTAACATTGACTACTAAGGAAGACTGA
>JBCEWC010012915.1:0-15491 GCA_038996855.1 Solanum aculeatissimum | reverse complement strand
ACATATATAGAAACTATATCAAGAAAATATTTAAGTTAAAAAAAATTGTAACTAAATGCTTTTATAATATTTCAAAAATTATAAAACTAATCAGTGAAAAAACTCTACGCAAACGTGGAGCCCATCTCACAAATGCAAAGTAGAAAGGGGAGGGTCACCACACAACACTCCGCGAACGCAGAGCAGCGCATCATCAAGACCTGCGCAAACGTGGAGAAGAGATGCACTTGCACCAGATATCAGACAAACCAGCAATGCCCAAGTCCAATTCCCTAATCGGAATGTACACTCGAAAATCATCCGAACTCAGAATTTCACAAATCAAATATGTATTCATACTATAAACAACGATCCGAACTCAACGAAATCATCAGAAATTAATTTCAATGCCTTCTCTCCATATTTACCAATGCAACTCTATAAAACTAGTTTAAAACTCGAAATACCAAAATTTTCTTTGACAACTCCAAAAAGAATTTTGAGGCCATTTCTAGCATTTGTTTCACCACCTGAAACTATTGCAACTATCAAAATCATGATCCGAGCTTTCAAACTCTAAATGTTGACTAAATTCAAATTTTCGTTCTGGAAATAACTCAAAACACAACATTGGGCCTAAAATTCTTGTTTTAACTCTGAATTCAGTTCTATAACTTTTAATAGACCAATTTTGATTTTTCGGAGCTTATGAAATTGGCAGATCCCGAATCCAATAATCAAAACTCAGAATGATACAAGAACTCACTTTTTCAAAAACTTAAGTTTCCAAAAATGTCAAAGCTAATGTTTTTCATTTTTAAAATTTAGTATTTCAGTTCCAACAATTCAAATAGTTCAAAATAGGCCAAAGCAACTTATAAAGGGATAAAACAATACTTTTCATGAAAAAGGCCAAAAATGACCAACTAGGTCATTATACCCTCATGCTAGTGTAGCTCCTGGAGACCTTAGTTTAGGCTTGGGATCTATTTCTTATATGGTTAGAACAAACATTCATTTTAGAAGCTGTGTGGGTGACCTTTAAATAGGGGCGAGCCTTAGATGCTTCAGTGTACTTTCAGTAGGGCCCATTTCAAATAGTGTACCTTGTGTTAATGCTTGTGGTACAAGTGGCTTGTTGTATCTATAAGTTTGATTTAGCTCTACTTATTCATTGATTAGGTACTATGGATTTGGTATTAGGCATTGATCCAAGAGTTGTTTCATTCCCCTACTTGATTTAGCTACTTGAAGTTCCTTAGCTAGATGTTTGCTCTATATACGGTTGGCTTCCTTATTGGTTTATAGCTATTATATATTTTTTAGCGCAAGGCCTTGTTCGTGGAGCAGTTAGACCCCAGGTTAGTTTTCTCAGCTTTATATATAGAGATAGTGGTTTGATTTTTTAGTTGTATTTGTCTTGTTTTGATAGTAGTGATGGTATGCATTGCATTGGTTGCTCATTCATACTTATTTTATCATGTATTGCCTCATCATTATCATGCATAGACACAGAGAAACAGAGGTGGTATTATTATTATTGACAAGAAATTAATTTCAAATTGGTTTGAATGAAGTCGTACCACTTGGATCACCTGATTTTTGGATTTTGATATTTACAAGGTGTCGACGACATGCTCTTTTCTACTTGAGACTATAGAGGTATGGAGGATGACCTCAGTTCTATGATATAACTAGTTGGTCAATCAATGCCCTTTCTATATTATGGCTACTATTGTTCCTCTAGTATCACCGATAGAAGTAATGATAAGTCCTGCTGCAAGCCCAGACAGTGTATATGGGTTACATGCACCCCTATGGAACCTTCATACCGTGAGTACCATCATACTAGGTGGAGGTATCCCAGGGGTCCTACCTTACTAGCTAGGCTAGGTAGGTCAATAAATTTGTGTATACATACTTTGAAGAGGTTCTCATGCATATATTGTATTCACATGCATTTCCTGTCATCAATATATTATTTGTTATTTGGCAACCCCGGTAGTATGGGATGTCAGTTGGGTTATATTCACAGATTGCATCGATTAGTAGTATATGATGCCAGTTCGGTATTGTTTGTCTATATTGGTACTTACAGAAGTTATATCACTAGCCTTAGTCTGGTGAAACTTTCTTAGTTTCGATGTGATACTCTCCCCATTAGGTAGAATTAGATTAGTCTGTAGGCTGTTTGTGCATTCTTGGTAATTTTTCTCTCGCTAGTACCTTGCTGAGTAGAGTTTATAGCCTGTCTTTCTTACTATCTGTAATGTTGTATTGTAATTTCTAGTTATGTTCAAATTCTAAAGTCATAGTAATAAGAAAAATTCATCATGAACAAGAACAAAATAGTGGTGGTAGTACATACGCGCTTTATCCTAATTTATAGTATAATATATTTAGGGGTACAGAGTCAAATTTATTATTTTGATCATGCATTCTAATATAAATCTCTAAGATTTTTCAAAAATAATTTACACATTTAAAAATCCCATAAAAGTAGATAAATTACAAAAATTAACCATTGCAAATATTTAAAAATATATATAAATAACTCGCGATCAAACAATTTTTATTTGACTCCCAAAATCGGAATTGTGCTACTATATGAATGGGAATATATGGAGTAAAAGAAGTCCAAATGCATGCTTGAGATTAATTAAATTTAATAGATCACATCCAATATATTGTGGAGCATGAACAGAGATCTTGCAAGGCTAGGCCAAATGCCAAGAAGGCTAAAGATGTTGGAGCCGCTCATGTAAGTCTAATTTTTTTTGAAAAAAAAACTCATATATTGTACTATTATAACATTAGTCTCCTATCTATGTAAATAAAATAAGAAAACGAAATGTTCCTCTATTTTTGTTCAGACTTGTAAGCAACTAGTAGGTTGTTGAAGACCAGAAGCCATTCCTCCAGCATTAGCGCATGAAGCTTTGGCTGGAAGATCCTTATAACTAAGTTTCACGTTCAGTAGTTTTATTCCACTACATGGATTTTTTTTGCTACAGTCGAATTTCACTGCAATTTCTGTAGCCGATATTCCATGTATGTCCTCGTACATTATATCACTAATCTTGATGCCAGAGCCCTGGAAAAAAACATTTACAAAAAATAAAATAATGAGTATATTATAAAACATTGTTTTGAGAGTGTATTATATAGGTGACGTGATTCTCTCTAGTTTGTATTTCTTTCTAATTACCTGCGCAGGACAATTTCCACTATTAGGGCAGTAATTTTGATCTATGATGACGGGATTTTCGACATTATTCATCACTACATGTTGAAAAAGTACATTCCTAACGAAGCCATTGCTAGGCCTTGCCCATGTTTTGACCCTTACACCATTCTGAGTCCCAGTAAATGTTGATGTTTTAACGGTCACATTTTGTACTCCTGGCTCTTGCATATCCCAACCTAAGCTCCCAATGCTGTATCAATTCAAAATATTATAGTCAAATTTTATATTCAAAAATAGATGAAACATTTCCATTCATACAAAAACACGCTCATAATTATTCATTTCTAGCTAGCAAGTCATTTTATACTAAAGAAAGGTACTTCCTCTATCCAAATTTATATGACATTTTTCTTTTTAGTCTTTTTTTTAAAAAAAGTCACATTTTAATAATTTAATAAATATTACACAAATATCTTAATTTGTTTTGGACTAATCTACTTAAATGGTGTCATAAATTGAAACGAGGAGAGTATTTTTAAAAACCTTATTCCATGGCCAGGGCCACAGGCAATGTTTTCAATCCACAAGTTGGAGTTGCCAGGACCAATTGAGATGCAATCATCACCAGTCCCTATTTCAGAATTCATGATGGTAATATCGACAGATGACTGTAAATGAATTCCATCGGTGTTGGGGCTGTTTTCTGGTGCTAAAATCTTCACTCCTTGTAACTTTGCATTATGGCAACCGTCTAACAAAATGTGGAACATCTGGCTATCTTGTGATGTTAATCCACTTATCGCAATGTTGTTTGAGTTGTAAAAAGATAATGTCTGCACGAAATATTTTTGTATGCTATATTAATTGAAAAATATAGAAGAAGAATTAATGATAGGTTTTTTTGCAGATTCAGTATATATAATTCTTTGCTCCTTGTACCCGTAAAAAATATTGTAATCTAGAGTAAAGAGTGGTTTGAGAACAACTTAATCTACCTTTTAATAACAAAAAACATAAGTAAATGTACCCTTCAGTCATCAAATTTACGTATATTTATATAAGTATGTATATTATCAGGGGTGGATCTACGTTAGTTCAAGGGGTGTCACGTGACACGACTTCATAGAAAATTTTTCTTAAATATACATTAGGTATATATTAAAAATAAAATATTAGAAGTCAAAACAATTAAAAGGACACTCATTAAAGCTAATGGCTTCCAACTCTTGTGGTTAAGGTGTTTGTTGATGTATTGAATTGAATGGTCTTGAGTTCGATTCCCCTTGCTTATTTTTCCCTTCCTTTTTTCCCCCTCTTAAAATGTGGGATTTTCCCCCCTTAAATAACTTTTCTTTCCTTTTTGTTTTTTTTCTCTTAAATTTTATTCTTAAATGTGCAATTTTTTTTTCTTTTTTTTTTCTCTTAAAATTTAGTATTAAATAACCTATGGGCCCACTCTAATTCATTCAAAATCAATCGATTGCCTTTTACTTAGAAATAGAATTGAAATAAAATATAAAATCTTTATGTATTTGTGACTTGTGAGTTTCTTACAAAAAAAAAGTTGTTTTCCATCAATTATCCTCATTCGGCATCTCAAATTTTCATATCACATTAATATTTTTGTTTCATTTTTTGAATTATATGCCTAAAGTTTTTATTTTTATTTGTTCATGATAATAATATTATCTGCTATCCTCTTTTATTTGATCCTAAATACTAATTATGAAGATTATATGATCTTAGTCTAAATTTAATGGGGCGATATTATTCAAAAAAAGATTTTTTAGGAATATTTTTTTAATAAAGTTCTCTATTAATGGGGTCTTAAATTTTTGGAGGTCTAAAGCAAAATCTTCATTAATTTTTCTCTTGAGATATTCTTATCCTTTATATGGTGACACCGCTTAAAAAAAATATTGCGTACAACACTGTATATTATATGTATAGTGTGTGTATGTATATGTATGTATATTTATATATATATATATATATATATATATTTGGGAAAATGCATAAATTTCCCCCGAACTTGTTCTGAAAAGTCAGTTACACACTTATACTATCATGATGATCTATTACACACCTTTACTATTTAAAAGTGAATTTAATATCCCCTTAGAAGTGTAACACCACTCTCACATTATGGGGGGTATTACACTTGGTGCCACGTTAGCGCCAAGTCAAAGTCACGTTAGGAGTTATAATTTTGTATATCCTTCTCGTTTTTTTTTCTTCAATAATTAATTTTTCTTTTATTGACTATATTCTGTACTAATTAATCCCAAATTAATTATTAAAATTTCATAATAATTATATCTTTTTCACTAAAATTGCAAAGAAAGAAACATTCAGCAATGGCTGCCAAGAATTGGCCACGGAAACAGAGCTTTCATTGTATCACTTCACTATGAGCAGATTTGTTGCAACTTGCCGGTTGTAAATATTTTTCAAATCTAAACATATATATATATATTCTTTTTCTATGTTCTTGGAGGTTCCATAAAAGATAGGGATAATTGAAAATTAATTTTTCCCCCTTTTCAATCGATCCCCAATCCTTTCACTCAACAAAGCCCGTTGAAAATGTGTATAAGAAGAAACTCACTTAAAGAAATAGAGAAATCAGAGAAATATGAAAACGGCATCCTAGGGGACGACGAGAATTCGTATCGTTTTCTCATAACTTTGTCACTTTTGGTGAAAAACTAATATGCCATCAAGAACCCTGGAAGCAACAACCTAACATAGCAAATAACATTGCGTTGAATTTTTAACACAATTTCACTACTTCATAAAGTTGATTTAAAATTCGAGAGGATTGTAAATTGTTTAACTTCCGAAATAATAATATCTTCGGATTCAATTAACATACCAGAAAGGTAGAATGTGCCAGAATGAGGAGGTCACCGGAGGTGATGACGTGAACGTCGGCTTCAGTTGGTTCATAATTTTTACTATCCGCAGCATCGATAGAAAGAGGCATCACCATAGATCTATGGAGAAGATGTTTGATGGGGGTGGGGGGAATGTAAGGGTATTTTAATTTTTCTTTACTTTAAAAATTATTCTGACGTGCGTACTTTCATATTTTATTTTTTTATTTTGCCACGTCAGTTTTAAGGATTAAATAAATTCACTTTTAAATAGGTAAGATGTGTAATAGATTGTTATAATAGCTTAAGTGTGTAACTAACTTTCCAAAACAAGTTCAGGGAGGAATTTATGTCTTTTCCTTATATATATATAAAATAGAGATGACATTTCAATCTTGTGGTCCTAAGTTAAAATTATGTTAAATGTAACAAAATACCCTTCGTTCTTGTGGTCTTAAACCTGTCATATGAAAAGTTGAAATTAAAATTTTGTCAAAAAAAAAAAAAATCATTCTTTTTTGAAACAGAAAAAAAAAGGGAGATCATTTATACACTCCCTCCTTCGTACGAGGAATGTTCACAAATGGCCCTTTTAGGGGATGGTTTTGATAAAATGCCCCAAATAAGTGACTTTGCAAAAATGACCCCAATTCCTTTAAAAGATTATTTTGAGATAAAATTGTCCCTCAACTATTTCATAAAATTAACTTCTGTCTTATAGGCAAGATCTTACACTGTTGAATGTAAGTATAACTTATCAAAAACACTAAAACCATTGTCTTAGAGGCAACAACAATAATAACTTATGTCTTATGGACAAGATGTTACACTATTGTGCTAAATATAATTTCTGAGATAGACTATAACTCTTGCCTTTGAGGCAATACCTGCTTATGCATGATGGGCAAAATCTTGCACCTTTGAATGTAAGTATAACTTATTGAGCATGTTATAACTCTTGTCTTTGAGTTATTTATTGAAAAAAATATTTATCAAAAAAAATTCTTATTTTAATTATGAATCTAACAAACAATTTGTATAAGTTTGAAAAAAATAACTCAGTCTTATAGGCAAGATCTTACGTTGTTGAAAGTAAGTATAACTTATCAAATACACTAAAACACTTTACTAAGAGGCAACAACAATAGTAACTTATGCCCCATGGGCAAGACGTTGCACTATTTTGCTCAATATAAATTTTGAGCTACGCAATAACTCTTACCTTTGAGGCAACACCTACTTATGCCTCATGGGCAAGAAAGGAAAGGGCAAAAAAGTAATTTGGTCAACTTAAAATTGAAAAATGGTATTTTTGTAACAATTTTCTTATTGGAGGTAAAAAATTAAGACCAATCAATTTTTGGGGCAGTGTAATTTTCTCCCTTAGTACAGTACACTATGTAGATATTTAGTAAACCAAATAAGACGCAGAGACATTTGGCCATAGTTTTCTGTATTAAAATAAATTAAAGTGCTCAACACATTTTCTATCGTATTAAAAATTCACAACAGAACCTTCCATTATAACAAAGATTCACCGCACCCCACAGTTTTACTTCTTGATGAGAAAAAGCAACATTTTTAAAACTTATCCTAATTAATTTCTTAATTACCCTTCGGGAGAAACCGATCTTTAAACACATTTATATGTTGATGAATATGTATAAGGTTTTCCACCAATATAAAACATAAATAATAGCATATGAGAGAGGTAAATTCGAAATTTAAAGCTATTAAGTTTAGGGGAACATACTGTGGCTCCTTTGGGACAACCTTTGCCTGAGTTTTTGCATACCCAAAGACCGGTACCTTGTCCATCTAGAGTTCCACCCACAATGGAAACTCCGGTGACTCTTTCAAACTTAATCCAATTGCCTGATTTTCCAATAACATTATAGTCAGAAGGAGCTATAAGTGTACCTTCAATGCGAATGGTAATGGCGTTACTCTTGCAAGTTTGACCATAGAAATATGCATTACTGAGAAGGTAACTTCCCTTTGGCACGTAAATGGTGGCCGGGCTAGTAGATGCACATGCTGCAGTCCATGCACTAACAAACGCCTTGGAAGAATCCGATTTTCCATCGGATTTGGCTCCATAATTTTGGACATTGTACGTGGAATCTGCAGCTGTTGATAAGTTGAATGAAAAGATGATTATGTTCGTGAGAATAAGTGGGAAAAGAATAACAAAACTCATTTTTCCTATATTGTTGAAATGAGGGCGAGTTGGAGATGTGGTGAGAACATGGAGTATCTGCAAAAGGGTATTTATAAGAAAATCAGAAGAGAAAATTAAGCCGTAATTGGGTCAATTTTACTGTTTTTTTCCGTTTGAACGTTTTTTCATTTTATAACTAACAAATAGAAAACACATGTTAACTTGGTAGCTTAGGTATTTTTCCTACTTCACATTCTTCTGATCTTTCCGTTTTTCATCATGCGGGCGTGAGGGTAACGGCCTATGGGTATGGATAGTGGTGGGTTCAATATTTAGATTTTTTTTTTTCATATTACATATTTATGATGAGAAGATTTAAGATGTTGATATATTCTATACATCTTTAATTTAAGATTAAAATATTCAATTTATTTTTTACTTTCTTAAATCAGAGAATCAAATTAAAAACGAGAGTAGTACTAACTTAACCATGCATAATATCTATTTATTCTCCCTTTATGAGTTGATTATTTAGGCCAAACGAAATTAGCTAATTTGTAAACACAATGGGAATAAATACCGAATTTACCTTTCTGTTACATGACCTTTTATTTTTATTTTTTATTTTTTTGCATAAACTTATGTTTGTTTGGTCAGTGAAGAGTGAGGAGCGTTTAGACGTAGGAGTAGAAAATATACAACATGATATGCAATCACATGCGAAAAGATTTTGCCAATTGTTGGCTGGCTCCATTATTTTAAGGAGAAATACAATAGAAAAAAGGTTCTAAAATACATTCCCATTAATTTTGGGATTCGTATCCTGATTATCCTCTATGCTTTTTAGAATTCTACTAATATGTTGTTATCGCATCCTAATAAACCTTGTAAGATGCATCCAGAACATCTTCTTCGAAATGAAAAGGCAATTGTTCATATATATTGAATTACTAAGAGATGGAACGTGAGTAGAAAAATTCTTTTATTTTTCAATGCTATTCGAAAGGTACTTCGTGGCAAAGGTAAGGTCTTATCTCTAAATCAAGTTTAGGGAGTATCTATATCCATCTATTTTCTGTTTCATTATAAAACTATTAATATAATTGACCAAAATATTTATTAAGAATTGATTTATTTATTTATCCTTTTAAGTTAGTATTTCTTCTATATAAAAAATTACTATGAGGTACAAATATAATTTTGTGTTAGAACTAAATAAAATATTTTTCTATTAGGACTAAATTTATCGCATGATATAAACATTATCTTACGAAGGCTAGGAGGTTAATATTGAAAGTATTTCAAGATTAACATACTAACAAACCTGAACCTGAGAAGTTGAAGAAGCAAACATGTTAAAGTACTATGCGTTGTTTTGATGATTTGATAAACCTTTTGAGGATATGGTTCTTAGAAGAAATTACGCTTAAAATTGATTATCAGATCAGGAGAAATCTTCTTTATGTGTTTGTTATCATCAAAAAGGAGAAAAATATTTTATTTTGAGTTTAATGAGTTAACAAACTACAGAGCAAATAGACTTGATCAAGAGACCTGATCCATGAAATTTTTGACATGCAGTCAAGTTAATGTTATACAGTTGTAACAGAGAAACAGAAAAGTCAATAGACCACAACCAATGGCATAACTTTTAGTTTTTTAGTCTATCTTATTAGGGAGGAAACTTATAGACAAAGACAAAATGCTTTTTGCAAATCAAGTATATCAAAGCAAAAGCCCTTCCCCCATGAAAGAACATTGTTCATACTCAACAAGGACCTGGTGCAATGTGGCAACATTTTTAGTTGGGTTTTGAGTTTGTTTCTTATACTCTTATATATATTGTAAGATTAGTTCCTACGTTATAAAGGAATATTGATCTTTTTTTGTTGTTTTTGAGTTGATGTGTTCTTGGCTAGAGTTAGCCTTGATGAAGGTGTTGAAGTCTACATTAACTAGGGTTAGTTAGTTAGTGTAGTGAGTAACAGAGTTATTGCTTAGACTCATTCTTGTAATAGAGTTATTACAAGGAAAGGGATGGAGAGTTTAGTGTCTAAGTTACAAGGATTGTAAAAGACGACTTTGTTCTTTGCATCTTAGTGAAGATTGTTTGGAAAATCTTGTGGGATAGATTGTGGTTGTTTCTCCCTTCAGCAAGGAGTTTTTCCATGTAAAATCTTTTGTGTTCTTCACTTGTTTCTTCTATTCTTATATTTTTACTGTGTCGAAGGATCTGGTCCCTGACTGTAATGGACTCATACATTCCAATAATTTGTATCAGAGCGGGACTCTCTAATCGGTTAACACCTAAAGAGATTCCTGTGAAAGAATGAATGCTCCACTCAATTTAGAGGAAGGACCTGTTTGAAAGGAGTTGGTAAAAAAAGGGAAGTATTAATAAAAGGGAAGCCAAGGTGAAAGGGGGAAGTTGATTTAAAAGTTAAAATATTTGTTGTATGAAAGGAGAAGTTGTTGTGTTAATATTGATTTGCATATGAGTTTATCATCATCAAAAAAGGGGAAATTAAAGAAGCAAACATGTTAAAGTATTGTGCCTTGTCTTGATGATTTGATAAACCTTTTGAGGATATGATTCTTAGAAGAAATTACGCTTAAAGTTGATTCAGATCAAGAAAAACCTTCTTTATGTATTTGTTATCATCAAAAAGAAGAAAAATATTTTATGTTGAGTTTTAATGAGTTAATAAACGATAAAGAAAAAGAACCTGATCATGGGACTTGGTCCATGAAATGTTTGACATGTAGTCAAGTTAATGTTATACAGTTGTAAAGTTGCAGTGGTTGGTGGACCTACAACATAGGACCAGAAAAGTCAGCAGACTTCGACCAATGGCGTGTCTTATAGTATTTTTGTCTTTCTTATATAGGGATCTTATTGACAAAGATAAAAATACTTTTTGCAAATCAAGTCTATCTAAACCAAAAGTCCTTCCCCCATGGAAGAATATTGTAAGATCAGTTCCTATATTATAAAGGAATATTGGTCATTTCTTGTTGTCTTTGAGTTGATGAGTTCTTGGATAGAGTTAGCATTGGCGAAGGTGCTGAAGTCTGCATTAACTAGAGTTAGTTAGTGTAGTGGACAATAGAGTTATTGCTTAGGCTAATTCTTGTAATAGAGTCATTACAAGGGAAGAGATGAAGTGTTTAGTGTCTAGGTTACAAGGGTTGTAATAGATAACTTTGCTCTTTGCATTTTAGTGAAGATTATTTGGAAAATCCTATGAGATAGGTCGTGGTTGTTTCTCCCTTGAGCAAGGATTTTTTCCACGTAAAAGCTTGTGTGTTCTTCACTTGTTCCTTCTGTTCTTATATTGTTACTGTGTCGAGGAACTTAGTCCCCGACTATAGTGGATGCTTACATTCCAACAGAAGTCTAGATTAATAGTGATGTTTGATGAAAGATGTATTATAGCTGCCTCATTTTCTTTATTCCTATAGTTGTTGCAGGATCCATAAAAGAAGTTAAAGCTCATTTGAAAATAAGACATTAGAACATATGATGCATTTGAGTAAATATTTACCAACTCCTTATACATACTATAATGCATTTGATTGTATGACACTAAGTTTGTCATTTCGAGTAGGTTGTTGTTAATGTTGCAGAACCGTGGGATATTCGCAGTCCTACCATTCGAGGATCCACACAATCATCTACATAATGTTGTGTTTGTCTGTAAGAGAATTATAGGAAATCAAAACCTATCTATGGATGTTATTGGGCTCTGTGTTTTTCTACTCTCTCTTACTGACAATGCAATGTTATGGCTATCTGAGCTCCCCAAAGCTCGATCACCAGTTGAACTGAATTGCAGAAAGCCTTTTTGGGAAGGTTCTTCCCCATCTCCAAGAAATTGCAACTGAAAGTTAAAATCAATAACTTTGAGCAACTACCTGGTGAATCTATAGGAGCTATATGGGAAAGGTTCACCAAATGTTTGAGACGGTTTCCTGACCACAAAATTGTTGATGAGGCCCTAGTGGAGATCTTTTACAAAGTTCTAGATGAGAATGGCCAAGCTGTGGCCGACACTATCATGAGAGGTTCATTCATAGCTCGTATATTCTAAGAGATTGCTGAGAGACTGGAGAGAATGGTCAAAACCAATCGTGCATGGGAAACAAGAGATAAGGCTACCACGAGAAGCTCATTCTCAGTTAGTACTAGTCCAGCGCATGCCCAAGCAAATGATGGAGTGATGCAGGAACTGACGCAGATCAATACTAATGTGGAGCTATTGATAAAGCAGAACATGGAGATAATAAACACAGTTGCTCATTAACCCACTCGACCACCCATGTACGAGGAAACCTATTATGAGGAGAACTCGTGTTTTGTTGCAGATCAAATGGTGGGTTTCTGGACCAACACCCAAGGGTCCAACTAGAACTATTGGCGCCAAGGACAGGGAAACCAAGGTCTGAACTATGGGAGAGATGGTGCCTTCAGAGACAACAACAGAGGAGGCTGCTATGACAGAAATAGGGGCCAATATAGAGATATTGATTAGGGCCACAGAGATGGTTTCAGGGTTTGTCCATATGTCCTACCATACAATTGAAATTCTAGAGCTGGCACATTTCAAGTTGAAGAGATGTTTGACCATTTGTTGAAAAAGGCTGACGCGCAGGATGAGACGCATAGGGTGATCAAATCAGACATCTCTTATATTAACCAAAAGATTGAGTCTCACTTTGTGGCAATAAAGTATCTTGAGCAATAATTTGTCCAAATGTCGACCCAACTCAACTAGCGCTAAAAGGGTACCCTACGCATCAACACTATTTAGAATCAAAAGAATGATGAGTAGTGTATAACGGTAATGACACATGGAGGAAAGTGGACCATTGATCCTCTTATGTCAGTTGATGATGATGTTGTTCGTGAGGAGATGGTTAAGACAGAGAGTGTTAATAATAGAGAGGGTCGTACAGATACCAGCACCACAAATGCTTAAACCCATCCCTCAACCTCGTCCTCTTTTCCCACAAAGGCTCAAGAAGAAGGAGGAAGAGGATAAGTTTAAGCACTTCCTCTCAATGCTGAGACAACTCTCCATCAACATTCCTCTACTTGAAGCATTGGAGAAGATGTCTGGGTATGCAAAGTTTATAAAGGATTTCGTGACAAATGTTGACACCCAATTTTGGCCCAACACTTCTAAAAATTGATGCTTTTTATATTGATAATTTTTAAATAGTTTAAATTACTTTTTGGGCAATTTTAATTTTTTTTTTGATAATTACTTTTATTTTAAAATTATTAAGACTTTAATTAGTTTAATTTTGAACTTTAATTGATTTTAATTATTTAATTCTTATTATAGGTTAAGATACTAATTTAGTTTATTAAATTATCATTTTGTGTTAAGTTGCATTTTTATATGCATATTTTTTGTTTATATTTTCTTTTAAATTTTAAATACAGTCTAATAATTTTTGTGTTTTGTTCAGATAAAAATTTATACACAGATATGTATTTAGATTTGTATTTTGACCCTCTCTTACCTATCTGTCAGTTCTTTACCATTCCTAACATGCTTTTCTTTCTTCTTCCATTCTCCCAATCAACACCTACTTTCCCTTTCTTCCTCACTATGACAGCCCCTCAAACCCACCTAATCCCCAATCTTTTGAATTTCAAATTCAAAATCCCCCCAAAATCTCACCTTTAATCCTCTATTTTTCTCCCTTTTTTCTTCCTATAAAACAACCATTCTTCTCCACCAGTAACTCACCTCAATTCCACCAAATCAAACCACTAAATACACCCCATTTCAGCCCAAAACAGAGCCAAAACAGCCACCAAAAGCCTCAAAAATTGAACAAAAATCAGCCCCAAAACTCATCGTTTTCGACTCCAAATACCACCCAAAACGATCTCATTTCAGCCCCCAAAATGTAGCACAAAAGCACCCAAAATCCCACTTCGAAAACACCAAAAAAATCCACAAAATTCACCCAAATTAGCCGCTGCAGAAAGCAGCCAAACACCACCTGAAATCAGCCACCAACAACAGCAAAAATCAACCAAAATCCACCATTTTCAACTCTAAATACCACCTCAAATGCCTCCAAAATCAGACCTTTTTCTCCACCAAAATGCAGCCAAAAACACCCCAAAATGCCATCTAAAAATCTCATTTTTTTTGTCACACACATGAGCTCCAAGCTCCATCACGCGGCGAAGGAAAGTATCCACAGTGAACCAACGACGATGAGCGTTCCTCGCTTCCAGATCTGTCCGGAAAAGCAACAATGGTAACCTCTTCTCTTTTACATTTTTGTATATTTTAAAGCTTATGTTATATTTTGTTTTTGGTAAATATTTACTTATACTATGTACTATTTTATTTTGGGTGTTCATTTATCATTTTGTATTGATTTGCTGGGATTTACGCTTTAACAATGACATTATCCTATTTTATTTTGGGCTTTAGGTATGTTACATGTTCGATTTAACTTTATATTTTGATGTGGTTGGCTTCAGTAGTGTTCTTATTTTTGTTTTACTTTTTTCTTCTATTTTCATTTGTTGGACTAATTTAGTGTATTTTAATTAATATTCCAATGATGAAGAAATATTTTCCAGTGAATATGTTTTTGGCTACTACTGTTCCAATGTTGTTTTGGATTAATGCTTTTATCCGTTCATTTTTTTAATCCTCAACTATTGTTGTTACTTTGTGTTTTGTTGGCTGACTCCTTTAGTTTTCGTATAATTGATTTTAAATTTTTATGTATTATGATATTTTATTGAAATTCATGTTTTCCATGGTAGTTGATTATGCATTCATGTCAATTATTTATTACTATTTCATTGTTATTATAAGTTTGACTACTTTTCATTTTTTATTAGTATTTTAATTATCATTTAGGATTGTGTACATTTTTTTTAAAAAAAAAAATAATTTTCAGTGGCTATATTTGTTATTGTTGGTTTATTTATTTATTTATTAAGATACTCATTTGTTATGTTTTCATCATTTAGTTGTTGCATTTTTTTTTATTATTAGCTCTCGTAAGTCTTATATGATTTTATATATTATTTGTTACATTATATTTTAAAGTTTAGAAATGTCAAATTAATTTTACGCCTATATTATATGTTAAACTGGCCAATGACGAATCTATCCGTCGGATTTCGAGGCCTCCCAATTCAAAAAGATGGACAAATTTAGTATAAATTAATTCATTATTGTGTATATTATTGGCGTTTTTCATATTATTATTTATTTTATTCTTTATGTATATTTCATGTTTATTA
>JBCEWC010012914.1:0-15491 GCA_038996855.1 Solanum aculeatissimum | reverse complement strand
CCCTCCTTTTTAATATTTTACATGTACATCACAATGAAATGACATCATCGGAGTCCAACCACGACAAGGGGAGGAATCAACGCGTGAAGACAAGCTCAGGTGGAATCGTCACAACAAAGAGGACCAGGTATATTTTGGGACATGATGAAAAGGCAAACTATAGTTGACTTCTTGTATGAAGTGCATATATAGCTTTATAAAAATTAAAGCACTCGTTACTCCCTTATTTTTTAAGTTTTATGTATCGCCCTCTTTTAAAAAAAAATCTAAAAGACTAGATAACCTTTCATGGAATTCTTCGCCAATTCTCATTCATAAAAAAGGATGTGTTAAATACTTGATATTTCTTACAATCTAAACACCAAAGGTTTTATTTGATTTTTAAATATTGAAACATTTTATTTAGTACTCTTGAATAATTTCCTTAAGAATTATTTTCGTCTTGTCTTAAAGAATTTAGAAGAGTTGATCATAAAAAAATTGAAATAAAGGGAGTGACATCGCATTGGGCCCCTTTTAGCTTCGTCATATCCTGATCCGGTGATCCCGCTCTCTGTCTCTCTACTTTACTTTGTGTGTTGTCGAGTTATTTAAATTGCTATGTTGCACGATATATTTTAAGTATTTGATTTGGAAGCAATGAGTAAACTTTGTATTTTTTTCTTATCATTACCTTCTTTTTTTTTTGAATTGGATTTCCCTTTTATTTCTATTATTCAAATACGTTAAGCATTTTATCAAAAGCAACCAGGTTAGTCTCTTCTTTTTTTTATCATTAATATTATCTATTTTATTTTATCTAGCAACTTCAAAATATGTTTGCTTGGTTGAATTAGTAATTTTGATGGCATGAGTAGGTTGTATCATATTTATTGTAATACATGTTAGAAATCTCATAACTAATTTTTTTTTTTATTTAACTGGTTTAAGATATAGACTTTGTAATTGATAGCTTTTCTAAATCTTAAGGACATATATTTTCAACATGTGATTGTTAATAAGATGCATGTGATTTATTTTTTAGTGTATAATAAAAATATTTTATTTCTTATTTTCTTTTTATTTTTATTCAATTCACTTAGTTATTGCTTTTTTTTTTGCATTTGTCTTGTTATGTTGCACGTAACTTTGTCACTTTAGAATGTTATAAAAATGAGTTTTTTATGCTAATCATGTATCTTTTTTTTTAATTTTGTTTTAGTTATAAATAAAAACTTTTATGTGTTTTATGCTTAGCCTAAAAATTAATTATGTCATTGACCTTGCTTGTAATTTTTTCACCCCCACATAAAATGCGAGATATGGTCGGGATCCGCATTTGCGGACCTCGAGGGGTGTCTAACACCTTCCTCTCGAGGTAACCTGAACCCTTACATGATCTCTGGTAGTCGTGACCTTAAGACTTAGAACTAGGCGTAGAATGGTGTCCTAATGCACCTCAAATCATTAGGTGGCAACTCTTCAACTTTTTCAAATCCCAAAAGAGTCGTTGCCACAATGTCGTCCAGATTCCCTTTCCGCAAGAAAAAAATGGGGTGCCATAAGGTTCTAGTGTATGTTTTTTGTGAATGACATAGTATTGATTGATGAGACTCGGGCTAAAGTTAAAGATAGATTGGAGGTTTGGAGACATGTTTTGGAATCCAAAGGATTCAAACTGAGCAGGACCAAAATAGAATACTTGGAGTGCAAATTCAGTGCTGGAAGGGATGTAGCTGACACTGATGTGAGGCTTGCAACTCATTCTATTCCCAAGAGAGAAAATTTCAAGTACCTTGGGTCCATCATCCAGAGTAATGGCGATATCGACGAAGATGTCACACATTGTATTGGGGCAACATGGACGAAATGGAGGTTGGCCTCTGGAGTTCTGTGTGATAAGAAAATACCACCTAAACTTAAAGGTAAGTTTTACAGAATGGTGGTTAGACCGTCTTTATTGTTGGGTGCAGTGTTGGTCAATCAAAAACGCACATGTTCAGAAGATGTAGGTCGCGGAGATGAAGATACTGAGATGGATGTGTGGACATACTATGGTTGGCAATGAAACCGACACTTACTGGTACCGGTGTTGGTTCGTACCGATGTCGGTCGAACCGATATATAGGGGTTCTGGTAGGGATATCAGGAAAGGAAGGATTTTTTTTATCGGTTAATATCGATCCCGAGTTATCAGTACCGGTCCAAAATTATTGAAATTTATTTTTACAAAAAAAAATATTAAATCAGCCAATTGGCTGTTAGAGGCGAGGCCCACCCCAACGGCTCAATTGCTTTATTTCCAGCAAAAGTTTTCAAAACTAGTCGTTTCAATGGCTAATTCCATTTTTATTTTATTTTTAATTGTAAAATAAAATTCACATCAACTCCCAAAATTCCATCTATAAATATCCCCACCCTTTTACATTTTTTTCCACACAAATTCTCAGCATCTCACTCAACTTTCTCAAATCTCAATTCTCTCTACTTTCAAATTAATTATTTATATTTATCTCAATTAGTAAATTCTTAATTTTATTTAGTTAATTAGTTTACTAATTTTGGTAGACTAACTTGGAGCAAATTTTTGTGGATCATTTTGGAGCATATTGAATCTTCAAGTTTCATCAACTTTGGCTTCTACGCACGTTCGATACATTTGTTCCAACTTACAAATTTTATCTTATTAGTTTAAATTCTTTAGTAGTGAAATTATTTATTTTTTTGTATTCATAATTTCATGTAATCTTTAATTTTATTACTTATATAATTTTAGTTTAATATGGATTCCGAACGCAGACGTTCGATACATTCATTCCAACTTACAAATTTCTTCTTATTAGTTTAAATTCTTTATTAGTGGAATTATTTATTTTTTTGTATTCATAATTTTATATAATCTTTAATTTTATTACTTGTATAATTTTAGTTTAATATGAATTCCGGTGGAAAAGGAAAAAGAAAAAGTATTTTTTTGGTGGAATTGCTAAGGAATTAACTGGTAAAAATAAATTAGTTGGTAGTTCTTCAAAATCTAAATCAAGACAATCGTCACTGAGAATTAATACGGAAGATTTTACACATGTTGATGATACTTATTTTAATATTGATACTAATACCAAATTAGATCATGAATTTCTAGAACGAAGATTTGATCATTTTAATGAGTCATTACCTGAAGTTGATAATGAAATTAATGAAGATGATATTTTTTATGATGATGATGATGAAACACAATCACCATATACTGCTACTAGTCCCACCGCACTCGCTCCCGCTTCAGCTCCTGTCCCCTCCGTACATCCTTCTAGGACTAAGCCCAAGACGGTATGTGCAAAAACATTGTTTGAAATTTTTTTATACAAAATAAAGATAAACTCAAGCAATAAATGTAAACATGTTTTAAACCATAAAACTTCGGAAAAGGGGGGATAGGACGGGTCATTTAAAAAATCATTTGATGCATTGTTGTAAACATGAATTTTCTCAAGCTCAAGCTATAGTGGATGCAAAAAACTATGAAACTCCCCTTTTCGAATCATTTGTAGGAGTAGAAGGTTTAAACATGGTTCAACCGCAGTTACACCCTTGTAATGTTTTTGGTCCTAGTACACATCGTCCTTATAATAGACAACGGGACCTAGAAGAACATGCAAAAATGATTGTTGTTACTGGTTTGCCATTTAGTTTTGCTAAAAATTTGAATTTTATTCATTATATTCAAATTGTTTATAATTCATCGTTTACTATTTTTCTAGAAATACAATTAAAAAGTTGTTTTTGATTACCAAGGTCAACATGTACAATATCTTCGTTGTTTATTTGCATATAATACTTGTAAATTAGCATTTAGCAATTACTTCTTATATGTGTCGTAGTATAAATGGTAATGAGTATTTTACAATTATCGGACATTGAATTGATGAAAAATGGATAATGCAAAAAAGAATTTTAGGTTATAAAGGTTATGAATTACTTAAAACCGGTTCTTATATACCACAAACAGTTCTTGATGTTTTAGAATTTTATGGAATTTCTAGAAAAATAATTAGTGTAACTTTAGATAATGTTTTCTAGCAACAAACGTGTTGTTAATTATTTAAAATCGATTTTTTGTCCTATTTATGATAATAATTTTCATATTAAATATGTTGCACATATTTATAATTTGATTGTTAGAGACGTATCATTGTTTGTAAATGGTTGTTAGGATGTATCATTTTATTTTTAAATGTTGAGTAAAAGCTAGACGTAAGGAATTTGAAAATAAGTGTATGGAACATAATCTTCCTATTAGAAAATTTTCAAAAACAATAGCTACCAGATGGAATTCTTTATATGAAATGCTTAAAGTTGCTTACGATTATAGAAAAGTTGTTGCGATGGTTTGGAATGCCCATAATGCTGATATGGATTATCGACTTGATGTAAATTTGCTCAGTTTAAAAATAATTCTAAATTTAAAGATTTTGTTAAAAAATGATTGAAAAATTTAAAAATATTTTTTCATAATTCCTCAAATTTATTTAACTGCTCATTTATTTAACCCAACATACAAAGAAGTAGGTGCATCTCGAATGGTAGAAAAAATATATTCAAATTTTGATATTGAAGAAGATGAAGATAATCAATTAAATAATTTGGCAATAATTAAAAGTAGAATTAAAAATGAAGCTAGGAAATTATATGATTTATATGATTCGAGTGTAAGAAGAACAAGTACAATATCAAGAACCCGAATCATCTAGATGTAGATACGAGGACAACATTGATGATATGTTAGAAAGTTATCTTGGACTTACTTCTAACTAGAAAAATGATTTTGATGAATGTATTAACCAGGGTACAGAAGCATAAAGGATGGAGACAGGAAGCCGCAACTTTTGGAATGGTGAAAGAACCGCGATAAAGCTTTTTCCAAAACTTCAGTGCGTGATTCATGATGTGCTAGTTATTCAAGCATCGTCAATGGCTTCAGAAGGCACTTTTAATGTGGCAAGATTTTCAAATTGGAGACTATAGATATTCACTAGCAGCAAATAGTTTGGAAATTTCAATTTTATTCAGAGACTTGATTAATGCGGAGCGAAGGAATTTAAGACATCCAAGTTTGACATCTCAGTTTGAAGTCAATATAGATAATATTTTATCGAATCAAGTGAAGATGACATGAATTTTTTGGAGGAACAATCTTAACAACCAATTCCGGAAAATGGAACATTAGAAATGTTAGAAGCGCTAAGAAAAGATTTTTATTATGGTATAAAATATTAGTATATTACTATAATAATAAGGTCTAATTAAAACAGAACTCTTCCTACAAGGTGGTTGCATAAATTAGGTTCTTTTCTAATATTTATATAATTTAAAGTAACATAATAAAACTATAGGCTATTCGTCTTTTTTTTTTTAATTATCTTGAATTTACTTATTTACTATGAGTGTAGAAGTTTTTTTAATATATATTTTCCTTTTCAAATTTTTAAAGTTAAAACTTTAAAATGAAACATTCAAAACTTTAAACTTTAAAATTTAAATTTTATATTTTAAAATTTTGAATTTTAAACTCTAAACTTGAGAGTCTAAAGTCTAAAGATTTGAAAACTTAAAAAGTTTAAACTTTAAATTTAAAAGTTTAGACTTTAAACTTAATAGGGAAAAGGGTCAAAAATGCCCTTGTACTATAAGAAATGAGTAAAAATGTCCTCAGTTTATACTTTGGGTCATTTATACTCTTGTACTATCAGAAAGAGTCAAAAATACTCTGATACTAACGGAAAAGGGTAAAAAATACCCTTGATTTATACTTTGGTCCAAAATGCTCTTATTGTTACCAAATGGGTCAGAAATACCCTTCTTTAAATTAATGTATGTATATATATTTTTTTTCCTTTTTAAACATATTGTATTACTAATTAAAATATTGTTTTTAAAGAATTCTTTTGTTATTTTATTTTTTCAAAATCACATTAACTAATAACAATATAAGAAAATAATTGTTATCTTAATCTCATTTGATCAATTAAAATGAAATATCATACCCCTGTAGCAAATAATATATGTTATAAATATAAGATCATGGTAAACCAAACATTAATTTTTATTTATCCTACTTCAATTCGAGAATTTCTTTTTACTATTTTTATTGTTATCTAAATAAAAATTAATGTTGGGTTTATTATTATCTTATATTTATGACATATATTATTTGCTACAAGGGTACGATGTTCTATTTTAATTGATAAAATAAAATTAAGAAAACAATTATTTTCTTACATTTTTATTAGTTAATGTGATTTTTTTTTTTAAAAATAACCAAAGAGTTTTTAAAAATTAATATTTTTATTAGTAATACAATATATTTAAAAAGAAAATATATATACATTCATTTAAAGGACATTTTTAACCCATTTGGTAACAATAAAGATATTTTTTAACAAAGTATCATTAAAAAAGGCATTTTGGACCAAAATATAAATCAAGAATATTTTTTACCCTTTTTCGTTAGTATCAGGACATTTTTGACCCTTTTTTATAGTGCAAGGGCATAAATGCCTCAAAGTATAAACGAAGGACAGTTTTGGTCCTTTCTAATAGTACAAGGGCATTTTTTACCCTTCTCCCAACTGAATATATAACTTTAAAACTTTTATAAACTTGAAAACTTAAACTTTAAAAATCTTATACAGTGATAATTTTAAACTTTTAAAAATCTTTTTAAAGTTTAAAACTTAAATTTTGATTATTTTAAACTTTAAAACTTATAAAAAATTTAAAGTTTAAACACTTTAAATTTATATATTTGAGAATTTTAAACAAAAAACTTTCAAAAACAAAACTTTACAATTGTCAACCTAGGTTCAAACTTTAACCAATTATTTAATTTTAAAAAAAATAGAGTTACCGATCTACCGGTCCAATCCAAAATAACCAGACTGGGACGAGCATAAATTACTGGTAAGGCCGATACCAGTACTGGTCCAGTTCCGACCAAAAATTCTATGTTCACTGCCAATGCTAGTCAGGTTCCAAAAAATACCAGTCGGGTAGTCGGGTGGTGCCTGTATCGATCCCGCTGTCTGCCTTAGTACATACCAAGAGTGATAAAATTAAGAATGAAAACATTCGCGAGAAGTTAAAGATGGCTCCTGTGACTGACAAGACGAGGGAAGTGAGACTGAAATAGCTTGGACATGTGAAGAGAAGAAGTAATACTCCGATTAGGAGGTGCAAGATGTTGGATTTAGAGGTTACTCAGAGAGGTAAAGATAGATCGAAAAAGTATTGAGAGGGGAGGGGGAGAGGGGGGGTGTTGATCAGACATGATATGACAAAACTTCATCTCACCAAGGACATGACCTAAAATAGAAAGGAGTGAAAGCTCCGTATTAGGATAGCAAGCTAATATACTAGTAAGGATAGGTTGATGCCTGGGCTGGTGTTTCAGTAGGATAGTAAGACTAGTCGTGTCTTTTTATCTTATGTTGTTCTTTTTCCAACTTATATTTGTTACTTCAATTGTATTTTTATATTATCATTTGATTTCCAGTTTAGTCTATTTTTTTCTCCTTTTCCTTTTCTCTTTGTTTCATATCTAGTTTCTTCTATTTTTGGGGCTTGATATTTTTCTGACGAGGGTCTTCCGAAAACAACCTCTCTATCTCTATGAGGTAGTGGTAAGATCTGCGTACATTTTACCCTTCTCATACCCCACTTGTGGGATTTCACTGGGTATGTTATTGTTATTGTATTGCTAATTTAGTTGCCTGATGTTGAATTGTATCGAAGAATCCAAAAGCTAAGACACTGTCTATTCCATGGAGTGAAAAGAAAAAGGGAATCCCATAAAACTGATACTCTAGTTACAAACTATAAAAAGGTGAAAATACTATGTACAAGTATGAGTTTATGCTTTCCTCTTTCAGGCAATTAATTCACCTTTAAGAGCATAAGCAGCTCTTTGTATGGCCCTTGCAGTTCTCCAAATCTCATGCTGAATTGCTGCATTCTGCTGCTCTCCGCCACCTGAGGATCTAGATATTGCATTCGCTATTCCAGGAAAAAAATCTAACTCACTTTCCCCATCATTACGAGGCCCGTAAACCTGCATTCCAAAACTAAAAACACTTACTACTATCATTAGAGGAAACAGATACAAGACCTATGCCATCTTCTTAAATGTCTATTTTACCATTTCACAATTCATGGAATCTTGAAATACTAGGAACTACTATTTGATATTTTCCCTCTTTGGCAGGGATTAGTTTCAATTACAAGAGTCACTCAAAGCTGGCTTTCTTAGCTATTAAATTACAAGAGTCAAAATTATTAGGATGTATTTGGTACTTCTTCATTGGCCTGCAAAGCTCTATAACTATCGTAGTTTTCATGGAGCAGAGTGAATGAGGATTTCCTTTGGGATTCCACACATATCCAAGGGTGATATGAGAGGAGATCTGAATCTTGTGAGGTACCGAACAGAAAAGGAACCCAATGATGATTTGTGAAATCTCAACTATACCAATAGGGGAAAAAAGCTTACCATATGCTTGAACCATGGTCTGCCCTGAAGCCCTTCTGCATCCAAAAAGCCCCTCTCAGCAAACATGAGACGGTCATTTAATATTCGTCGCTTCAGTGCCATGTGTTCATCCTTGGCTTCATCCTCTTTTAGTTTCTAGGTTTACAAATACAAACAGAGGGACTGAGTGAATATGAATTCATGAGTGATAATTATAGAAAATATCCAAAAGTTAGAAGCAACCAAACATAAAATTTAGTTGAAATTTTTTTATATGTCCATCCCACAATTAAAATAAAAGCACGAGTAGCGGGAAAGAGGCAGCAATCCTTGGCCCTTGTTCCTTGTTTCTAATAAAATCGCCCACTGAATATTTTTTTTACGGAAAACATGCCAAATGTCATCTCATGTTATAAACGTATGCTAACAGCAATGCCGGTAATAGAAAACAAAGGCATCATGTATTGTCTCTCTTTTTTTACCTTCAGTTTTTATTCTGAGGATATCTCTTGTGTTTCCTCTCTATGTTCCACAAAGTACAACTGTTTATGTAGGAGTAGTACAGAATACCATGATGCACAAACAGTGAATTCGACTAATCCAAGAGTTAAAATATCAATGAAGTTGTTCAGGGACTTAGAGCCTGTTTGGATTAACTTTGGCTTATGGCTTATAAGCCAAAAGTCGTAAGGCAAAATTTCTAATTTATAGCTTTTGACTCCTTTTTGTTATTTTGGCTTAAAAACAAGTGCGTATAAGCACTTATTTATTTTAACCAAACACTACAAAAGTGCTTAAAAGCTATCTTGACTTAAGAGCACCTAAAATACGTCAATCCAAACAAGCTCTTAGTCTGAGAAGATCAGCTAAGAATTTGTATTAAGAAAAAAGAGAGGAATTTATTTATCCAACAATGAATTAAAATTCCATCTACAACTGGTATATAATCTAACGCTAAGTTGAATCAACCGACTTACTGTTTCGTAACTAACTGCACTGAAGCTTACTGTAGCAACCAACTCCTAACGGTGCTAACAGAATTTTGCCAACTCAGCAATTCCTAAATGACTTTTGCCACCTCAGCTTATCTCATTACTTTGCTGATTTACTTGCAACAAAACCCTGTTGAAGAACACCCTCACCCTCAAGGGTGAAAGAAATATGTGCTACAATTCAGTGACAAAGTCAACCATGTAGCTTGGTCCTAAAATATACCAGTCTATCAACAGTCCTGTTGCCGCTCTTCACCAATCTCCTCTCTAGAATAGCCTCGGCAGTAGGACAATAAGGACTTGACGAGTGAAACATACGAGGATGAGTAATCACCAAAGGCAACTCATGACATTCCTTGAGCTGAGATAAATGGAACATAGGAAGAATTAGAACATCAGCAGGCATTAGCCTATAGGCCACAACACCAATCTTAGCATCAATAAGATAGGGACCAAAGTACTTAACTGCAAGCTTATTAAAGGGCCTAACAACTACCTCCTGCCTGTAAGGCTGGAGCAGTGGCTTCTTCTTTTTTTTATTTTTTTTATTTTTTTTTTATTTGTGAAACTGCTACTGAAACCTGCCTGTAAGGTTGGAGTTTCAGATACACATAATGCCTAACTGCCTGTAAACCTGCCTGTCTGATCTATGTTTGTCTGCTAAATCCCTCATTCTCTGTTGTGCCCTCTCTGTGTGGAATTTGAGAAACTATACGATAGCTTCTCTTGCAGCCAAAGATCTTCCCACCATGTCTACAATAGACTCACCAAACATATAAGGAAGACACAGAAGTGGTTTTTGGCGACAGAACACCTCATAAGGAGTACATTTAATGAGAGTATGATAAGTAGTGTTAAACCACCACTCAGCCAAGGACAAGTAAGCAGACCACTCCTTGGGACAATCTGCACAAAAAGCACTGTAAGTCTCCAAGGTTCAACACTTCTATCAGACCATCAGTTTGTGGATGATAAGCAGTAGGTCTCTGAAGTTGTACCCCTTGAAGAGTGGATAATTCCTGCCAGACTAAACCCCTGAACACTGATTCTCTATCACTTGTCAGAGTAACCGCACACCATGCAACTTAAACACACTGTCTAAGAAACATAGAGCAACAGACTGAGCAGTGTAAAGATGTTGCAAGCTAAGGAAGTACTCATACTTGCTAAGTCTGTCCACAACCACAAAAATAACTTTCCTTCCATTGGCTTTTCCAATGGAATAGTGTTATGGTACCCTGTTATTGATCTAGTTATGGAACGTCACAAGACAAAATCAGAGTTGATGTAGAGTGAATTAGGAGTCTGGAAAGAGGTTTTCTTTTTCGACCTATGGTGCTGGTTCGTTAAGAGAGAACCTGCAATCTCTTGAATTAAGGTACTCAAAAACTTAATAATTTTCTGCTTAGATTTCCTCAGACAAACAGATAGTTTAAATACAACACTTATAGATAACTACCCCTAGAAACTAGTACATGACTTCCTAACATTACTGGAATGAGAAACTGCAAACTATTACAGAGAAATAACTACTACTAGAATGAAAACAGCAAATAAATACTAGAAAGAAAAAACATAGCAAGTAACTACAAGTACTATTGTTAGCCATTGGGGGACTAAGGAGTGATAACAAATAGTGACAGTAATCTCCTGATGGTGGCATCCATACTTGACTGTCCCCCTTGATGCATACTATGCCAGGATCCTCCTCAGGGTACCACCACAAGTCTGCCCTTCCACTTCAACTTTCATTACACCAAGAATAAGACCTGAAGGGATTCAATTGTAAGCAATAGTTTCCTCTAATGCCAGATCAGACGCCCAAGTAGCCTTAATCTGCTGGAGTAATGCATTCATTGGAAATGAGTATGCAAGTAGCCAAAAGTTCAGCATCAGGTTTTCAAGATAAAGCATCAACACCTTTGTTTTCAGACCCCTTTTTAGAATCAAAAGTCAAAAGCCATCAACTTTGAAGTACCAGCAATCTGGGAAACTGTATGGATGTGTTGGTCTAACAAATGCTTCAAAGCCTTCTGGTCATTCTCGACTCTTGACCACAAAGTGTGTTCCCAGCAGGTAATGTGACCACTTGGTCACAACAAACATAAGCGCTAGTAACTCCCTATCATACGCTGACATAGCCTGATGCTTAGGAGCCAAGGACTTGCTAATATAAGCAACTGGATGTCCTTGCTGCATCAATACTGCCCCAATACCTTTGCCACTTGCATCAGTTTCAACCAACAATTGTTGGGAGTAGTCTGGCATAGCCAGCACAGGAGCAAAAACCAGTGCCTGCTTCAGAGTGTAGAAGCTGCATTAGACTCAATTTGACCAAACAAATCCCTCCTCCTTGAGCAGATAATGTAATGGTCTACAAATATAGCCAAAACCTTGGATGCACCTTCTATAATAGCCTGCTAACCCCAGATATCTTCTCTACTGTTAAATGTTAAATCGCTGCTGGACAGCCTCAATCTGCTTGGGATCAGCTGAGACCCCTTCAGCAATAATAAAATGCCCTAAGTAATCCACCAAAGCTATACACCACAAGCACATTTAGACATCTTAGCATACAACTGAAACTGTTTCATCAATTCAAACACAGCTTCTACGTGAACAAGATCAGCATTCATACTCCTGCTGTAGATCAGTATGTCATCAAAGAACACCAATATTGACTTCCTTAGGAGAAGTTAAACACTACATTCATGAGGCTCTGGAAAGATGACAGTGCATTTGTCAAACCAAAAGACATGACTAAAAGCTCACAATGGCCTTCATGAGTCTTGAAAGCAGTTTTATGAGTATCACCTTCAGTCATTCTTAACTAGTGATACCCTAATCTCAGGTCAATTTTAGAGAACACTTCAGCAACCCTCCCTCCCAACCACCACCACCACAATTCATCTAACGGATCCTCTATTGTGGGAATTTGGAACTTGTCCTTAATGGTCATCTGATTGAGGTCCATGTCATCAACACAGAGCCTCCAAGTCCCATCCTTCTTTCCCACCAGTACCACAGGTTTAAGCATAAGGACGAGTAATATGTTGTATCACACCTTGATCCAACAACTCTAGTACTAAATTTTTCAATAATATCCTCAACTCCAGGGTACCTGTAGGGTCTTTTACTGACAGGATTAGATGCATTCCTCAAGGGGAATTTTGTGATCAAATGTTCCCCATATGTGGTGGTAGTGTAGTAGGCATCTCAAATATGCAAGAGTACTGTTCTATCAGTTTAGATAGAGATGATGAAATTTCAGTACCTTGAGTAGCCTGTGTGGTATTGCAATGCCCCCCTTAGACATCATGAAGAAGTGAGCATCTAGTCGTCCTATCTTATTCAATGACTTGGACTTGCTGGTCATGAGCTGAGTTCCAGCACCCCTGAGCACATGCTTCTCTTCCCTAGATACACAAATTCAACAGACCTGTATTTGAAATCAAACAATATTCTGCCCTAGGTACTCAACTATTGCACCGCCAATACAAAATCAATATTTCCTAGAGGCAAAAGTAGGAAGACTGAAGAAAAAATTGTCCCTTCAAACAACCAGTGCAAATTCTTGCACACTAAACTAGTATGTACCCTTCTACCGTCAGCCACACTTATAGACTGCTCAGTGCTCAGTGATAGGAGTAGATTTACAGCCTAAGAAATCAAACAAGATTCTGCCTAAGGTACTCTACTACTGCACCTCCAATACAATATCTACATTGCCTAGAGGCAAAAATAGGAAGTCTGAAGAAAACGTTGCCCCTTGGAACAACCATTGCAAACTCTAGCACACTGAACTAGTCTGTACCCTTCTACCATCAGCCACACTTATAGACTACTCAATGATATGTTAGCAGATTTCCAGA
Organism: Solanum aculeatissimum; assembly: GCA_038996855.1. NCBI lineage: Eukaryota > Viridiplantae > Streptophyta > Magnoliopsida > Solanales > Solanaceae > Solanum > Solanum aculeatissimum. The sequence goes on along the minus strand of JBCEWC010012914.1, from coordinate 2,127 downwards.
GTAGATGAGTCAGCAAAGTAGTAAATAATTTTGGTGGGAAAATCAGTTAGAATCTGTACACAGTCAGACATTCAGGTAGTTTGTAGTTTCAGGAAATCAGTTAGCAACTGACTTGGTTCAGTTAGTTTCAGGAAATCAGTGAGCATTGTATTCAGCTAGAAATACTTGTACAAGTTAGTGTGAAGGATATGACTGAATACATATTGTTTTGCCTACATTCAATCTTCTTCAATCATCTTCTTTCTTCCATAATCTTTGGTTATATTCTCGAAATCCTCTCTGTTAGGATCCTGAAATAACCTCTGAATTCTCGAGTTGTGAATAACTCCTGCAATTCAGCTATCAGTGGTATCAGAGTCATATGAGTCCTTGGCATCAATGGCGAAAGGGACGAGCAAGTGGAGACATAGTCAACGAACCTACAACTTCAGATGTAGGAGAGTTATGTGATATGATGCAGAATTTGATAACAGAGATTGGAATTTTAGCAAGTAAAGTTTCTTCTTTGGAGAAGTTGGATCAAACAGTAATCGAATTGAAGAATCAATTTACAGATTCTAGGGAGAATCAACGAGACAAGACACCATTAGGAACTGAGGAAGGACCTTTCAGAAAAGATCAGGTAGAAGAAAGAATACCTTGAGACAGGGGAAGAAGCCCTAACAGTGGTAATAGTTACCATTCCAACCAGTCGAATTTCCCTCGATGGTCAAGAATGGAATTCTTGAGGTTTAATGGGGACGATCTCAGGCCATGGTTGTTCAAAATTTTGAACAGTTCTTTTCCATGGAGAATGTTTCTGCTGAAGAAAAAATTGGAGTGGCTGCTCTACAATTGGAGGGGGAAGCTATTCAATGGCATCTCTCCTTCATGAGATACAGGCAGTGTCTTCATCCAGCCACTTGGAATGATTACGTGATGGCATTGGCAGAAAGGTTTGGTACTGACTTTAATGATCCCATGGAGGAAATCAAAAAGGTGAAACAGGTGGGTAGCGTGAAGGATTATCAAGCTATCTTTGAGAGGAATTTGACTAGGGTGAACTTATCTCAAGAGAATGCTATCAGTTGTTTTCTAGGAGGACTGAAACAAGAGTTGAATATTGTTGTCAAAATCACAAACCCTACAACATTATCTCAAGTTTACAAAAGTGCTAGGATGCAAGAAGCATTCCTTTCTGATATTAAGCAACCTCATTCTTATTCTGTAAATTCAAACTACATGGGAAATTCATCAAGAAGGGGAGTAGATCAAGGGGTTCAGAATAAGCCTATCCTGCCAACTCCTAGTAGAGGTGGAGCACCAGTACAAAAAGGGTTTCAGAGAGGACACCAAGCTCAGAGGAAATGGATGAGAAAAGAGCAAAAGGCCTCTGCTTCTTTTGTGATGAAAAATATGTTATGGGTCACAAATGTAGAAACTTGAAGCAACTTTACATTCTGGAATTGGAGGAAGCATATGGAGAGCAATGCTTTGAGGAAAAAGTACAATATGAGGAAGTGAATCAAGAATTGGGGATACAGCAATGCACTGAACAAATGGAGATATCCATCCATGCTTTGAATGGTTCATTGGGGTATAAGACCTTGAGGGTCACCGGATATCACTCTAAGCAGCCATTACATATTTTGGTGGACACAGGGAGTTCTCACAACTTCATTGATCCATCGTTGGTTGAAAAATTAGGGCGCCAGGTCATACAAACTATTCCTCAGTCAGTTGCTGCAGCAAATGGTACTATGAAGGTGGATAAGTTGTGCAAAATTTCCTGGTTGTTGCAAGGAGCAGAGTTCTCGGCGGAATTTTTGTTACTTCCATTAGGGAATTGTGGAGTGGTACTAGGAGTTCAGTGATTATTGACACTAGGTGATATCAAAATGAATTTCAGCAAACTTACCATGGAGTTTTGGTACAAGGGCAGAAAACACTTACTAAGAGGTACAGGCAAACAAATTACATTTGTTGGAGCGGGAAAGATTGGGAAGTGAATAGGTAATCAATCTCAATTATGTATGATCCAAGTGATTCCTAATGTGAGTGTTGAACTACCTGCATTAGAAACTAAGGACAACACTGATAAGGATCCTAGAATAGTGAGTCTGATAAAAGAATATGGGGAACTATTTG